>JAHXMU010024612.1:28148-43253 GCA_019455685.1 Philornis downsi
TAACTGACATTGGTTAGGACGTTTGTTTAGCATATCGTCGGGGGTTCAAAAATAACAATGTAACAGTATGAAAAGTAACAAAAATTAACTTTTATTGAACAATTTTGATATTATTTGGTAGAGTTTTATCCGGTCGGATTTCAATGTCTAGCAGTTTTGTTACATAAAAGCTCCAATAGAGTTGAATTGCATACAAAAAAAATTTAATTTTAAGAGTTATTTTGGATCCAGCTCAGAGAATTTCGCCGGCTAATTACATTAGACTTTTTATTATTATTTATTTTTACGTTAGTACAATCGTCTCGAAGATATGTTGACGGTTTTATCCATATAGTATGTTTAGGTCGTTTGTGAGAAGCATAAATAAAACCTCGAAATTGGAAAATTCTCCTTAATTTTTGAACACATCTCGTATGTTTATGAATCGTTTTAGTTAGGAACAGCGAGATCGAGTTTTTCCACCTTACGAACATGACAGGCTTAAGGACAGTAGTTTGAACGAACTAAATGATGTCCGTCGTGAAGGTATACTACTTTGTTTTACCGCCATTTTAGTAAACATTAGTCTAGACAGTTCATATTTGGCAGTCGTGAAGTAGAGACCTGGCAAATTTATTATGGAAAAATATTCGATAAACCAATGTGCTTTAATCGTTAAATCATTTTATCAAAATTAATCATCGATTACTGTGATGATAAGAAAGTTACGTGAAATTTTTGCGAAAAACAACGCGCCAGCAAGACGCACCTCTTATCGTGTATTGAATGATTTCGAAGGAAGAGGGTTTGTAGCTGATAGGGCCCAGCATGGACCACAACGTACTGCAAGGTCGGCTAAGAACATTACTGCTGCTTAAGAAAGTGTTCAAAACTATCCATCAACCTCAATTCGACGCCGTGCTCAGTTTGGTCTTCAGAGAACAACTTTGGCCACAATTTTGCGCAAGTATTTGCATTTATTTCCATTTATGGTTCAATTGACACAAGAGCTTCTTCCACAATACCATTTATGCCGCCGTACATATGCCAATAGAATGTTACAACTTGCCAATGACAACCCCGATTTTCATGAAAAAATCATAAGTGACGAGGCACATTTTTATTTGAATGGATATGTGAATAAAAAGAATAGTCGGTTCTAGGTAATGGAAACCCCTCAAATTATTCATCAGTCATCTTTGCATCCATTAAAAGCGACAGTCTGTTGTGCAATTTGGTCAGGATGAATGATTGGACCTTGGTAACTGTAAATGGGGAACGATATCGTTCTTCTTTTTGTGGGGATATCTGAAAAGCAAGGTTTATGCAAACAAACCAGAAACGCTTGTGCGATCAAAAATATTCGTGATGAAATTAATTAAATACCGCCTGAAATGTGTGAGAATGTAGTGGAAAATGTGCTCAAAAGTGCTCGCATTTGTGAGGCTAACCGAGATGTACATTTATCTGATATTGAATTTCATACATAATTGCCGACATTAAATAAAACGTTTATCAATATAAAATCCATTCTCTTTCATTTATACCTTCCCGATGGACACCCTGTAAAATATTTAACTTTACCTTCTACGGAACATTTAAGCCAAGGGAAACCGGGAAATTTGGATAAGGGTTTTAAATAATATCTGTTGACTTACGAAAAAACGTAATTTAATCCTAAAATGCGCCGAAAATGTGCCGTACTTCAATTTGTCTGAGTGCTAGTTAATTTGCAAAGTTAATCCTCAATGAGAAATGTTAGACTTGGGGAACAAACATAGTTTAGGTCCTACGTTAGATCCACTATATACATTGATGTATTGTAATCGAAAAACATTAGAACATAAGGCAGAAGAAAAAGAAAAAATTAAGTTTAATATGTGATTGGACAAATGAAATACACATATGAAAGAGTAAGGAATCTCTAAGTGTGTAGTCATTTGGAAAGAAAACTTAGGGTAGGAGCCAATGAGCCATGGAAGGGCTTGCACAAACCCTTCTAAATCAAGAAACATTAAGGAAGAGAGTTGTTCTCGTGGATTTTCAAAGAGGTTATATTTGCAACATCCATAACTACCAATAAAAATTACTATACCAAGTTACAGCGTTAAGACCCCGTACAAACGATGGAAATGTTGTTATTAAACGTTTTATTACATCATGCCATCATCGCTCAGTACTTCTCCGAGAACAATGTTGGCATTGCTAACATCATTAACGCTTTTGGCCAGAAGAGAATAATATGTGGATCGAAGAGAAAAATATGAAATTCTGCGCGAGAAATTTGAGGGCATTTCAGCGTTTATGGAGGATCTAAGATACAATTCAAAGTAATGTACGGAAAGAGCACAGTTCATTGATCACTTAATATGACAATTTTTGACTGAGAAGTGCTCGCTGCCGATGCAAATCTATTATGAAAAGCAAAGTTTGAACAACTCAAAAATTTGACCTATTTCCTTTGTGCTTGATGAGCTTCTAATAAAAGTCGGAATTGGCTGCATTCACATTGCTGCAAAAACTAGGCTTAAATTAACTTTAACTTTTGAAGGCTATCAGATTTCCACAAATTAGTTTCCTTTCGTTGCATGTGGAAAATACGATCTGTTATGTTGGTTGAAATACATTTCGAACTACAAGATAAAATGTATGCAAATTGGCGTCACCATTTTCTATTTGAATTGTTTAAACGCTAAATTAAAACAAACAAAAAAAATAGAAAACGACGATAGTTTGTTTTTTGCTGAAAATAAAAATAAAAAATAATTGAAAAATTGTTAAAGAACTTGATCAAAAAAAAAAAAAGGAATAAACAAAGAAGAAAGTGTTATTCTTAATATACGTAATTATATGAATTAGAAACAATAAAGCTTTTTCCGTAATTGTGGCAATACTTTCAGCAGGAGTTCGCGATGAAATGAACAAATTTAGTAAAAATTGCCAGATTACTTTTTCTCAAATACAGAAGCGTTACTCTCAACCGCAAAGCAGACATATAAATGACGTTTTTCCAAATGTGTTAAGCAATATTCCGAAAGCTGTTATACTCGAGGGCTACCTTATTTTAATTAACCCTGTTCCCGGATATAATTAACTAAAGTTAAAACATATATTTTTGTTTGTGTTCCTTGACAATATACATGTGATGTCAATGTTTACAGATACCTTCTTCGCGTGCCATACACAGTGCTGTTTGTTTTTAATTATAATGCAAACTGTTCAAATTTACGAATCATTCCAAATTGAAATATTGAAATATAGCTTAAATTCCAGTTTTTAGAAACAAATTGCTTTAGTTTTTATAAACAATTCTGAGTTTGAAAATAATATATGATTATTCTTCTGGTAATCGAATTTAACATAATATAATTTAAATACCCAATACACGTGGGGACAGATTGAAATAAATTATTGAAAAATGATTACAATCACTAAATTACCTAACATTTTAATTAACTAAGTATTTATCAGAATGAAAATATCATTGTAGGATTATATTCTATCAGAGAATGGATAAAATGTGGGGAATAGGTAAGTAGGTGTACATGTGGCTTGTTGCTGCTAGAAACGAGAAGCTTGTGTGGGTGTACCACGAAGTGCTATGTTTAGATTCGATTCTCCTCATCTTCCTCCTCGGCCTCTTCGCCATTCTCTTCAATTTCTTCCTTGTAGCCAGGGTGTTCTGAAATTGCGTAATAATTACCGTTATAAATTACACCCAGTTCACGAAGGGCATCGCCACGAATTGTGGCTTTAATCGTCCAGTTATAGCAGTCATCAGAGTCTGAATCTCTATCCAGCCTTTCAACATCTAATATTTTGGAGTTGAGACGCTCTAGAATAATGCCGATGTCTTTAATACTAAGATGACGTTTCTGATCGACGGAGAGCTGATCGACGAGAAGCAAGAATTTCTCACTCGTAACTTTGTCGTCTTCCATGACGGTATTTTCTGTCTCACTCTCTGAGCTATCCCTCTCCGGCGCTATGTCGAGGAAACGGACATGGCCTTTTGCACCCGAAGAACGGCGCTGCACACCACCGCTCACCATAGGATCCACAACCGATGACAGAACTGCCTGCTGTTGAGGCTGAGGGCTCGATGTACCATCTTGAATGGGAGATGTCGCCACGCTTTTATGCACAGCTATTTTACGACCCTCTTCATGCAAGGCACAACAGTGGAAGTCGCACTCTGTGGTACTGGGGCTACCTGCCCGGCTAGGTGTGTGTGCGTGGTGGGCACACTCTGGTGTATGCACATGAACTGCACCTACAGCACTGTCAAAGGAGCCGCCTTGCTTGGAAAGCCTTCTACTGGTGCCCGGTATCACAACGCCTGGTGGCAGCACCATACTGCCTGGATGATATACGCTTGCAGGTCCATCGTGGCTTATTACTGTTATTTGGGGACTTGAGTACCGCTGTTGGGACGATTGTGAAGATACTGATTTATTGTCCAATGAATTTTGCGCCGAAAGTCCTTTTTTTGACGGTGAATACTTCTCTGAAGACATAATACTATTGGTGGCACTTGAGGCACTAATGCTTGGCCCCACGCCTCCTTGACCACCTCCGCCTTGACGTTGGTCCCAGTGAAGAACCACCGTAACACGACCCTTATTATCCATAATTTTCCAAGATGGCGTCTCATCATGTAATTCTAGCGCATGAATCGTCTCACAGACGATTTTTGGAATAGCTGATATTGCTAGTAGTCAGATGGAATGAAAGATCGTTGTAATGAAATATTTCCAATTGCGAGATTATATATATGTACTTACCAGCCTTTATAACATCGACACCAGTTGGATACCAGCGTTCTCCCTGCCTCAACAGCAATAGTATTGTATTATTAGCCAGCGTTCGGAAATATTCTCCATCTTCGATTTGGGTTCCATCGCTCTCCAGAACAAGCCTTACTGGTTCTGAGGCTGGAACCCCTAATTTATCCTTGCCTAAAATGGTAACTCATTATCTTAACTGTTTCAAAGTTTTTCAATATCATTGAAAGGCTCAAATATCTCACCTCTTACTAATAATTCTTCGAAAGTTCCAACTACAACACCTTTTCGCACATTCCGCCAACTGTCCCAAATTTTAAGCGGTCTCTTCCCTCGAGACTCCTATAATAGAAATAAAATGAAGTTAATTTGATTATTTCAAAAATGTATTAGTAACTAGTAAATAGGTACATTTTGTTTAAAATGCATCAGGAAAGCAAACGATAATATTATGCTATTTCTTAAAGGCTTGACCAATTTTTATGAAACTGCGTACAAGTTTTGGATCAGATTGTAACAGTTTTTACGGTATCGGTAAGCTTTAAGAAAGTTTGCAAAACAGCATGTTCATACGTTATGTTATGCATGTTCCAGTTATCTCTTATACTAAGGCGTTTGACTAAAAGTATCTAGACACCAAAGTCGTTAACAGAATTTACGGAGAAAGAAGTGATGACCTCAATAATGGAACTGGGAGCAAGCCGCAATATGTATTTTATCTTACGGAAGGCTTTAATCAATAAAGCTGAATATTTTATAACAACAGTAACTTTTAACTTCCATGAATTTTGAACAGGAACTTTTGCGAGTTTTGACGTAAAAATGTTCTTGTATTGGTTTTGATTTTACTTTACTTTTACTGTTTACGGGAAATTTTATTGCCGTTAAAAAAATGTTTTCCGAAATAATTCGGACCGCTACATGCTTCATAATTTGCAAAACACAAACTGTGAAAATCAGAGGGAAATATTTAAAAGAGATAATCTGGATAAGCAAGTATGTTTTTCCAGATTTTTTTTCGTGGGCTAACAAAAGTAATCTGATTAGACACGTGGTTTTTGACCGCACAATGAAAAATTGTCAAATGCGGGGTACCATACTTTAGACGTCCACTGTGCAGCTCTAGTTATGTATATCTGAAATGCTGACTCTGCGAACATTAGGTTCCCAATAGTTCGAAAGCGTTTGTGTCAACATCTGTTACACTATCTTAGTGGTCGTTGGCAGACCGGATATTAAAATTGAACGCGGTGACCTAATAAAAGCTCATTTAAACTTCCATTGTACAGTTTTTGATTTCAACCCATTTAAAAAGTTTATTGGCCTTTCAGCGGAGTGAAACCGCATAACGTGTGAAATAACTTATTTTCGCCGGCAGTTTGAATGAGTTATAAAACTTACCAAGAAAGCACGAAAGAAACTTAAGAAATGAAAGCGCCAAATATTGTCAACCTCACCAGTGTTATAAAGAACATTATTTGCGGATATGTTCGTACAAAGGGGTCCTCTACCCGGTTAATGCAAATCCAGAGCTAACCTCATTGTCATTCATAAAGTGCAATAGACAGTAAAAGAACAATTTCGATGCAAAAACCACCAATAGCAACAAATCTGGCAACGAATACAGACTGTGGTAATAAGACTTGGTAATAGATGTTTCTACAGGGTGGGACATAAGGGTGTTGGCGGTTTAAATATTCAATTTCTCGGTAACGCGCGGCGCGGGGTGGCGGGGGAATATGTTGTTCGCTGCGCCGCTTCCTGGAAATTTAGTGGCCATGGAGTCGTACACGGGAGTGCAGCGTGCACTTTGTGTCCGAGCGTATTACGAAAACAATAAATCAGTGATTACTGCACCACGTTTGTATCGGCTTTACACGATTTAAGTGAAGTTCCAAGCGCCAATGTGGTACGAAAATGGATCAGAATATTCGAAACAACCGGCTCAACAGTACCAATTACGGTTCGTGGTCGCCCAGTTTCTGCAAGATCAGCCGACATTGTGGAGCGTGTTCGTGTTTCAGTTCAGCGAAATCCGCAACAGTCAACACGTAAGAGAAGTCAGTCTTTGGATGTCAAAAGAACAACTTTACGACGAATTTTGAAACGTGATTTGCATTTGAAGGCTTATAAGATTCAGATAGTCCAACAATTAAAACCCGATGATGTCAATAACCGACTTAACTTTGTCAATTTGATGCTAGAGCGGTTCAACAATTTCAACAACGTGATTTTTAGTGATGAGGACAATTTTCACCCTAAAGGTCATGTGAACAAGCAAAATTGTCGGTTCTGGTCCGAGACTAATCCCCGACGCTTGCATGAACGTCCACTTCACAGCCCTAAGCTTGTCGTATGGGCTGGGATAACGACAACCGGTATTATTGGACCATACTTTTTTGAGGACGAAAGAGGGCATGCGATGACGGTTAGAGCGAACAATTATTGCAACATGCTAGCAGACTTTTTGGTGCCAGCTTTGCAAGAACTTCAAGGCAATACCTCGAGGATGTGGTTTCAACAGGATGGGGCCACATGTCATACGGCTAGGGTATCCATAGAGTTGCTGAAAAATGTTTTTCCTGGAAAACTCATTTCGAAAAGGGAGGATATTGAATGGCCCCCACGTAGCCCCGATCTCTCTCCATGCGATTATTTTCTATGGGGCTAATTTAAATCGGTAGTCTACGAGAATAATCCGACCAATTTAGAGCAGTTGAAGAGGAACATTATTCAGGAAAGTAACAAAATAACGAGAACAACTTTTCAACGAGTTTTCCAAAATTTGCGACTTCGGTTCGAAGAGTGTCAAGCAGCCGATGGAAGCCATTTGGACAACATTATGTTTAAGTCTTAAAAATTCCCATGCTTCTACTTTTTAAAAATACAAACATATTTTTTTTATGTTTCGTTGGTTGGTTGCAAATTGAAACCAAACTGACTAGTATTCTTCACTAATCAGTGCATGTGTTCTGAAAAAAAAGTTAACGGTTCTATTCCCGCAAGAAGTTTTGAACGATAAGCGCTGGAAATTGTGTAACAGAACATATGGCAGGACTATGTATATATATATAATTCGACATTAATATCGTATGTGAAAGAAAGTAAATGTAGTAAATAAATAACAATATATAGAATATATTAATGGAAACTTAATACAAGTCGTTTCTTTTGGAGGCGGGGTATAAAAGCTTCCGCGTTGATCCATTTTTTAGTCTCCTTGGCTTGTACTGCACATATTACAGCTGGCCATGACTTAACTTAACTTAACACACAAAATATAAATATAAATTCAAACGTCCTCTTAAGCTACACACAAAAACATATTTACATTCCACCTGTCTCTCATATTTCAAAGTTGATATCATTTTCATGTAGATTTCCTTCTGTTCTGTAAAAAAAAGAAGTAGAAATAAGTAATGTAGCAAATGTATTAATAACTTACTCAGTTAAATCGTTTGCAACCTCCGGAAAGTTCATAGTCTCTCATGGGGAACAAGGCTTTCGGTACATGACACTTGAACCCGAAGGTGCATCTTATGTTATATCTTTGATATTATCTCCCAAAGACCTCTCCCATGTTTTATATTCGACAGCTGCAATAAGAAAGTACATATATATAAAATTGCTACGCGTACGTTTTGAGTAACTGGCTTATACATTAGCTCTTATACTCCTGGATTTAAATATATCTCGCTTTGGAATTTTTCTTTTTAAGTCAGATCGGTTGTGATGTGCTGAAGAGTAGAAGCGCAAAATATATCAGCGTTCATGAATGAAAAAAATGTTCTTTTTACCCAGTGAAATATAAATAGGAAAAAAAAACTATAATTAAAATATATTTCGGCTTAAGTTAAAAATGCCGTAAAATTACCAAAGGAAGTGACAGAAACTGCATAAATGTTAAAAAAGGAGGAGAATTACATCCAAAATTTGGAAAGAAATTAAAGAAAAAATAAATAATAAAAAAAGGAAAAAAAAACATAACTAATGCAAAGTCATTTCCGACGAATTGAAGGCGAAAGTCAATGTCAAAGAGATTCTAACAATAAAAAAACACTACAATTGACAAAAAAAATAAAAGAAATAAACGTGAATTAAAGGTTAAACTAAACTCTGAAGTAGCCGAGAGAAAGAGAATTTCGAACAAAAATTATTTGAAACTGGAAAAAAAGAGCAACACGAATATCAAAAATGTAAATGTCAAACTTGCAATGAAGAGGAAAACTTAAAGTAAACCGCAGAAAAATAAAACAGACAACAAAGTAACAAGAATGAATAGAGCGAAACAAATAAAGACAGAAAAACATAAAAATTTTGTATTTGATCATTAAAAAGAAATAAGTAAGGTAAACTGAAGAAATATAAAATGAGCTGAGTACTAAAAATGAAGAAAATCGAGAGCAAGATATAAGAACAATGCGAAACTGAAAAAAGACCAAATGAAAGAAGAAAAATTAATTATAATGTTAAAAGAAAAAAAATTTAAATTATTAAATAAAATAAATTTGTTTTGAATTGTAGGTTATAAGCTATATAAAAAAAATCAAATATGTGTGTATGTAAATATATTAACAAAACTAACGTTAGAAAATAAATATGTATATATATCATATTATAGATATGTAGGTAGGATTTTGGATAAAAAATAAACAAATGTATTCTATTGGTACATAAAAAAGTATTCATGCAGTTACTACTTCCCATTTTCTTTTTATTTCTTTCTTTCTTTTTTTATAATTTGTGAACATAGTGCGCAAATAATGCCAGAGAAATTTTTTTCTTTGAGTCGATGTAGGGTGTTGTAATTTGGGTGACTTGGTGGATGAATGTTGTAAGAATGACATACATATGTAATGACTAGACGATCATAAGACATCGGACAACTTGTACTGATATGAGTGTTGCTCGTAATACTGAGCCACGAGCAATACATCAGGCTGCATGCCAATCAGGATGTAGAAGGGGTGGGAGGCTACGACTTTCAGACAGACTAAACGGACGATATATGTTTATGAAAATGAGTGTATAGGTAGTGCGAACGATTTAGTTTGTTTAGTTAGTTTTTTTTATTTGAGGTATCAACCACCTTTGTTTTTACCTGTGACACGAGGAAATTTTTGGTTCATGGTTATGTGTTTTATGGTGGTTAAAACCAACCCAACCGCGATTTAAACCATAACAAAATATATATAATATATATGTATATGTATATAATGGTATATTTTTATTAATGCAATATTAAGTAAGGGCAAGTTTTTAACGATTTACTTAAACAACTATATTACCAATAAGTAACGTTTAAATATCTACTATGAATGCATTTTAGAAGGAAGTGTTTCTATAAATAAAACCCGAATTAACCAGAAAAAAATTAGGAAAACAAATTTATAAAATCTCAAAATAATGAACGCTTGTAGAGAGGTTTAAATTATTGGTATAACTCTGTCCCCCTACAATTTTTGATGATTTCAAACATTTCTAGAAATACTTTTTTAAACTGTTATTTTTAAAATATTTGTGGTTATTTGTTAAAATAATTCCTCCCAGATTAAAAATTTTATTGAATTGATACAATAAGATGAAAGAAAGCTTTTGAGACCAATTACTTTTCTGCTTTTAAGAGCTTGCCATATAACGTAGCTCACAAAAAGTCAGAAATGAGAAAATCGTTTAATTATTTTGCGCTATTAACCAACGCTTTCATACATGTAATATAATATATGTGTGTAAGAGTAATAATCTATAGGTGCATAATATCATAAATTATTTGGATGGTTATTTGTAACTAACGTTATAATGTGTTGATATCAAAAAAAAAAATCAAAAATTCTTTCTTACGCTCTAGTAAAAAAAAAAAACAAAATATAAAGGAAATGCATGGCTTTCATGATCCATTTTTTTTTTATTTTGTCTATGTTTAAAGATAAACATGTTGGATTAGTTAAGTTAAGGGTCATTGTTTTCCCCAGTTTATTTCGGTATTGAACAATATGTCGTATGGATGCCACATGCATCGGCTGGTACATTGATGCCACATGCATACAGTCCACTTGAACTTATTATAAACAAATTGAGATATGAAATCCTAAACAGTAGGGGCTGATAGAAACAACCCATAAATAATTCATACTTCGCTATTATCGCCTGCGTGTGTGTGGCCCCTTTGGGCCACTAGTGATAATGTATATCAGTTTTGTTCGTGTACTGTAAGATATTATAGTTCGTAAGAATATTTTAGAATGTAAAAAAGTTAGTTCTTGAAAGAAACTTAACGCCTACGGACTTAAAAATTGGTTGAGAAAGTTGCGTACATTTGGCCCTTCAAGCAAGGAAAACAGCATGTATACATTTCAAATAAATGTTCTAAGTTAGATACATCGCGACTTTATTAAGAGCATTAAAAAAGGACCCAGTGTCAGTTTCGCGCGCGGATAAAATTTAAGATATTATAACAGTTAAAACTACGAACAAAACAACAGATAAAAATTTTTAAAAAAAGATCCAGCAAGAAAAACCGAGGCTATTAAAAATGCAGCGGCAGCTATTAATAATGTGGCCGTAAACATTGGTGATACTGATATGATGGGGGGTGGAAAAAAGGAGCAGTACGAGAAAACAATTGATGCGGAGTGGGCGAGGATCAATAGGAATTATACGGAGCTGCAGGACTCTCTGTATAAGGAAGAACCAGAACTACAGGAGATAGTTGAAAAAACTGAGGCCTTATACAGAGAATTAAAAAGAAAGCTGAGTTTGTATTCGCATCAAAGAAAGGATTATTGGAACAACTCTACAAGGACTTGCGCAAAGCCTATAAAAAAATGGAACACGAGGTCCTAGCTGACGATGAAATTGAAAATACTCTCGTAGACGCTCGGCAGGAATATTACGACATACTCGGGGTCTTGGATAGCCAAAAGGAGCAAACAAATTGTAAAACAAGTCCCTCAGCTGTGAGACTCGAGGAAATAAAAATTCCAATATATAACGGAAATGTTGATGGTGGCCGGTTTTCAGTGGATTGTTTGTAAAGCTGATTGATGAAAGCAATATGCTATAAGACGTAGAGAATCTCTATCGTTTAAAAGCGAGTATAAAAGGCGAAGCTGCGAGAATAATACATATGCAGGTAATGGAGGAAAGTTATAAAGCAGCATGTACTATACTAAATCAAAGATACAATAACAAGAGGGTGCTGTTCTCATCATTGTTAGGATTCCCAATTTACCTAGTGTACACTTGCAGACAGTGTCCACCACAAAACATGCGTTGTGTACCACAACTGAAAGTTTTAATGAATTGGGGGATGTAGATGTGGAATGTGTCCAGAAAACCAGGAAAACACAGGCATTGGAGGATGTAATGAACTTTTTGGAACAACAATACTTGGCGCAAGAAGCTTTCAGCAATAAAAAGGCAATAAAATCTTCGAATGCCTTCTAAATATCGCAGAAGTCATGTTCGTTCTGCAATTTAGCAGGATACATATTGCAGGATTGCCAAAAGTTTGCAAGTCAGGCAGTAACAGACAGGAGCAAAAGGATCAATAAGGCGAAGCTGTGTAAAGTATGTTTCGGTCACAGAATGGACAAGAAATGCTACAAATTTTATATGAAGTGCAATCAGTGTGGAGCAAAATATCACACTCTTTTGCATAATAATGAACTGAGGAGAAAACAACCCGATCAACGTCAAAGCAGCAATAAATGAACGATGTCCAAACAAGGTTCAGCGATGACATTGTTAGCAACAACACAAGTACAAATTGAGGCAGCTGGTGGAGAGCGGATATTATTTAGAGCGCTCATAGATCAGGACTCACAAAGGACTTCAATATCTGAGGAAGGAGTTCAAATACTGAAATTACCCAGGACAAGGGAGCGAACAGATTTAATTGGGCTTGGAAATGAGTTGGTATCAACTCCTCAATAAAGTTAAAAATGCGTCCATGGTTTTCAAGTCAAATCGTTCATAGTGTGCAAGCTATTCTTGTGACCAACTTAACATCAGCGCAGCCCGATAAATCATTTGAAGAAGATATGCGAACGTGAGACAACTATTGTTTGGTAGATCCTATGTTTAATAAGTCGGATCGAATCGACCTGGTGATTGGCGCTGATGTGTTTCCAG
This sequence comes from Philornis downsi, assembly GCA_019455685.1. Lineage (NCBI taxonomy): Eukaryota > Metazoa > Arthropoda > Insecta > Diptera > Muscidae > Philornis > Philornis downsi. Next base: position 41,045 of record JAHXMU010024612.1, read on the forward strand.
AAATTCTGCAGTCTGGTGTTAGAAGATGGGGTAAAATACTTAGGCAGGAAACTACATTTGGTAAGGTGCTGTCTGGAGTGTTGAATATAAAAGATTCAACGAAGAAGGTAATTGCGGCAGTTACAAGAAACTTAAAAAGGGAAATGGAGGGCATACATACTGCAGACGGAAAGCCTGAAGATCACATGTGTGAAGAAATTTTTACGTTTACTACAACATTAAGCGACAGCAGTCGGTTCGTTGTAAAGCCATCGTTCGAGGAAGATGCGGGGCTAGGCGATTCAAGGAGAATGGCAATGTAGATTGTTGAGTTTAGAGAGAAAACTAGCAATGGATACAAACTTAAGAGAAGATTATAATAATTTTATGAAGACTTATGTGGACATGGGTCACATGGAAAAGGCTGAAGAAAAGAGAATGGCTAAATACTACTTACCCCATCAGACAGTTATACGAAATGAGCACTTAACAACCAGGATGCGGGTGGTGTTTGATGCATCGGCAAAAACATCAAATGGAAAGAGTTTCAACGACGTAGTGGAATGGAGGCTGTGACAATACGTAATTACGGCAGATGTGAAAAAGATGTGCCGACAGATAGAGATTGCGGAGGAAGATAGAGTATGTGAAATGATACTGTGGCGAGATGATCCCCAGAAACCGATTGAAGAAAGTTGAAGACGGTAACTTATGGTACGGCATGTGCAACTTTTTTGCGAAGAGATCTATGTTGGAAATACGTAATGACTGCAAGATGAAGTCTAAACAATATGCAATTATAAAAGATGACTTCTACATGGACGACTTGATAAAGGGTGCAGATTCTAAAGATGAATGTATCCAAATACAAGCAGAAGTCTGCTGTTAAATGTGGAAGTTTAGGTTTAAATTACGAAAATGGCTATCAAATGACAAGTCAATTTTGGAAAACATCGACGATACTGGCGACAATGATGTTGTAAAAATAGAAGAAGGCGAACTCATCAAGATGTTAGGAGTTCAGTGGGAACCGCATAATGATCATTTTATGTTTTATTTTCGAATAAACTCTCAATGTTATTTACTGACCAAAATAAGGACCCTGTCGACCGTCTCAAAAATCTATGATCCACTTGGATGGTTAGCGTCAATAACGATTGCGGCGAAACAGTTTATTCAGAAGTTGTGGTTGATGGATCTGCAGTGGGACATAGTACTGAATGCAAAATTGAAAAAGGAGTGGAATAATATTGTATCGAGCTTATCTGCAATAACGAAGATTAGGATTCCCCGCTGGATTTCGGCAACAGCAATCACAGTGTTGGAATTTCATGGGATTGCTGATGCTTCTGAAAAGGCGTTTGCGGCCGTGGTGTATACTAGAGCTCAAAATAATGTTACTCTTCTAACGGTAAAATCAAAAGTGCGTCCAATAAAAACTAAGAAGCCGTTACCAAAGTTGTAGTTGTGGCCATCGCATCTACTGACCAAGCTAATTCATGCCGTTATGAAGGTCATTAATCGAGAAGCCAAAATATATGCCTGAAGGGACTCATCAATTGCCTTGTCATGGATCAAGAACGACAATAAATCAAAAGACAAATTTATGCGTGTAAGAGTGAATGAAATAAAGAAATTCGTTCCCACAGTATCATGGATGCATGTAAAGTCAAACGAAAATCCGGTGGATACAGGATCAAGAGGGTTGAAACTGGAGATTTCGGCAACATGGTGGAGTGGTCCGAAATGGACAGAATTGACGCATTCAAAGTAGTAATGACCATGAATTCTTCAACTTACTAAGGATAGTAGCGTATGATATACATAAGATTTACGCTGAGATTAAAGAAGACAGGTTGTCCAGGCCATGTAACAGTAAACGAACTGAACAACGTAAAGGAGTTGGTCGTTCGGTGTGTTCAGATGATGCCATTCGGAGATGATATAGTTCGTTATAGTTGTCGAAGAGAGTTGCTGACAACAAGCAGAATTGGTAGCCTTCATCAATTCTTAGATCAAAAGGAAATACTACGCGTTGAAGGGCAGTTGGAGAATTCTCAGCTAAATTATGACACATCCGATCTTACTAGAGAAGTTTCACTTAACATCCCTAATAATAAGATATGCACATAAATGAGCTACGCATGGCGGTAATAGATTGGTGGAGAACATGTTAAGAAGACAGTTCTGAAAAATTGGAGCGAGAAAGGCTGTTAGAAAATGTGTAAGG
>JAHXMU010024612.1:53253-66953 GCA_019455685.1 Philornis downsi
GATCGTTCACTATTTATTTTCAACTGAACTTATAATTTTCGCTGGGCTACCAAAAAGCCATACAATAGAATAACCGATAGTTGACAAATACATAATGCATGTGCAAGAGCAACAACAAAAAAACTTAACGAAAGAAATTCAAGTAAACGGCAAGAACTATTCATGCTGTTGTTGTTGCTCTGCTTAAAGATGTTTAATTTGGTAAACAAAAAGACAACAGCGCATAAAACTGACCAAAGCGAAACAAAGAAACAGTTGTATGTGTTGTTGTTGTCATATCAGTAACAACGAAAACAAATATGTTAGGGTGGCCCTTATTTCAATTATTACAAAATAAATATGATTAAAATTCAAAATTTTATAAAATAAACATTGTAAGGCGATCTGATCCGACAATGTATATCAATAGTTTTGTTCGTGTACTGTAAGTTACTATAGTTCGTAAGAATATTTTATAATGTAATAAAGTTAGTTCTTGAAAGAAACTCAACGCGTACGGACTTATTATGTAAAACTTGGTTGAGAAATTGGTCTGTCTACACATGTTCTTTCGTCGCCTGGTCTACTGTGAGTACATGAGATGTAGCACCGCTTTCGCCTCGATGTATAAAAGGGTGTTTCGAAATTGCGGAATTGTGGAAGTAGGAACTGAATCTACCAATAGAAGAACTAAACCTGACTTCGCAAAAAAGGGTAAAAAAAGTTTTCACCAATATTGCTATTTATTCCTTAACTAAGAATCGCAAATAGTTGTGCAAATAGTTGTTGAAAATAACTGAAAGGTTTTCATCCGAAGAATTGAAACGATTTTTGTTCACACTCACTGACCTGACGGTACATCACTCAGTACACCGTCTAAGTCCTTATGAATCGCAATGTATGATGATGGGTATATAACCTTCGGCCGGGCCAAGCTCATGGAGCGTACACACTTTTTCAAAGTGCTTTTGTCAATTAGGATCTCTTTTGAAAAGTTGGGTGTTTCAATGTTTGAAACTGGTCACTAATAATCTATTAGAGATAATATTGTTTTTTTTTTTTTCGATGGGACTTATTATTTTCTACATAGCATGTGCATGGATTCTCGTTTTATATTTCTGATAGATCATAAAATGGTTGGTAAAAAGTGCAAGCTTCGTGGGCAGTGCTAAATGCTGGCCCAATTATGTTCCGAAAGTTTCATGAATATGGTCCAGTCATTAGACGTCTGTTCTAAACAATACTACAAATATACAAACATTATATTTTATATACACATATATATCGAAAGTATCTCCCAAGAAATCTCATTGGTTCATTTTCTGTTGAAGTGCTGTGATGGACCTTAAAAATATTAGCCTCTTGCTTTACGAATATCCGTAAACAACAAAAACAAATTATCTTGCATTCCATAAAATAGTAATGGGAGGATTTCTCAAATTCAGAAAGCTCATTGGCATTCCATTTTTAGATTTTTAAAATATTCACTCCGTTTAGAGATGGTTGAACTGGCGAAATTGCATTTTATTGATCGAGGCACGAAAAACATGACCCCTTAAAATAATCCCTTAAGATCGAAAAACTAGGTCGAAGTATATGTAAGCACCTTTTCGAATTTTTCAGAATCAAGGCAGGTGCAAAGTAAAAACCTCTCAATAGGCGGGCATCTATAATTTTCCCGAAATTTGAGTTTAATCATAATTTTTCAGGCACCAAATTTATTTAATCGAACCTTTCGATTTTTCAATTTTGGCGTATTCCTCACATTTAAGTTGGATTTATGGGAGGGAGTATTTTAATATTTATTTGGGATCGTTCTCAGTAAATTGCAATTTTTCGGTCAATGTGGAAAAATATCATTTCTACTTACCAGTTACACATAATTGACAGCAATTGCCCCCACACATGACCCTTCTACCGATCTTTCTCCAGGCACTAAGTTTGCTTCGGAGCAGCTCTACCAGGTCTTCATTGTTGACCTTAAATTTGGAAACAATTCTTACTATGGAAACAATTCTTAAACAAATCGTACAAATACTTACAATATTTAAACTATATGTATATGTTTTATTGTTTTAAAACGAATTTGAATCTATATTTTTTGCCACAATTTTCTGAATGCTTTTGTTACTCTTTTGCTTCTCACAAATTAATTCCTCTTCTTTCAAAAATACCATATTCTTTTTCGTAAGTTTAATATTGAAATGTTTTCGCCGCGCTATGTTGTTTATTTGGGCAAATATTTAAGTAAAAGTAAATATTGTATACTGCTTTAAAGAAATTTTAAATTAGTCTGCATAAACTCGGGGTGAATATTGCTACAACGGATCCAGAAATCTGTCACAGAGCCGTTTTGTTCATTCAACGCCCAATTGATGGCACAAAAGCAACATAGGTTAGTTCGGAAATTACTCTAATAAAAAATTAATTGCCAGTTAGAACTTCTAAATGCCCAACTTCCCATTTTGAAAACAATAGAAGATATGTCGGGCATTTCGATAAATAATGTTCTTATTTACTTTATTTCAAGATAGAGTGTTCTGGTCTCACAGATATTACACGGATTACCTGATACAGATCTCTAGTTTATAAATAACGGAAGTCGTCTGAAATGGCACTTCCTAACAATTAGATAGAACAGTCGAAGTGCCTAGCTAGGTTCTAAGCTATCAAGCTGCGAACTATTTAATAAATTGTTACCATTAAGTACAATTTTAGAAATAATAACGAAAGGCTGTTACTACGCTGGCTTTTCGTCATGAAACCCCATATAAACCAGTACAGAAATTGCATTCAAGTGAACTGACTTACATATATCTTGACACAGCGATTCATTGTGTTGCTGCAAAAGAATACTTTGAATTCAAAATAAATAACAGAAGCAAATTTGTAACTTATTTAAATTTGGAGACACCAATTTTTGGCAAATTGAACCAATTTTTATATATGCGGTTGATTGAAATATGCGAATCTAGGAATCTATAAGTTAATTAAAGTAATTTTTATGAAAACTTCCAATGAGAGCTTGAGCATTTCGTCGATATTTTTTCATTTTACCGCCGGTGTGGCAAGGCTATCATCCGAGTATGGATAGTTTAACAACCGAAGAATGCGCAAAAGTATTTAAACCTACTTCAAAAGTGGTGATTCAAACGTGGGCACTTTTCGTGCATTACGGGGTGATTATGGCCGTCATAATCGACCTACTGTGCAAGCAATTGCAAGAGAGAAAGAAATTTGAAGAGACTTGAAGCGTTACAGACGTGGTTAGGCCTGTACACCATTGCAATGTACCCACTGTCGAAAATATTGCTTCTTTTAGTAAAAATGTGGCGGATAATCTGAGTTTGTCGATTCCATATGGTTCATTATGGCATATTTTGCATTTAAATGTGCACTTCTAACCATATATAGTCCAATTCACGCAATAATTAAAGCCGGTTGACTATTCATAACGCCATAGATATGCAGATTAGATGCTATAGCAACAGGCTTCCAGTGCTGTTTTTTCGAACTAAATTTGTTTTAGCGATGAAGCTCATTTCTCACTCGGTGACTACGTCAACAAGCAAAATTGTCGCATAAAGGGCTCCAGAAATGATTTTGTAAAGTCACTGCATTTGGTATTTTTTCGAAAATGACGCTGGAGGAACCGTTTGCGAATTAAGGACTCCTGATATTAAGTTAATCTTAAGTACTGGTTAAGATGTACACAGATCCTGTCTACTTGCAGGGAGTAATCTTGGGCACTTTTCGTGCCCTTTAACAATTTTGGCTGGCTTCGACGTACATGGCACATAACACTGAGATCCCCTCATGTGCTCTGCTGGTGGAAGCGGCAAAACCGCGTGAAAGAACCTGATCGTGGACAGTACCCATATCAATGACAGGGGTGAGTCACTTATTCAATATATTGTAAGTACTGACCTAACAACTTGTAAAAGGGGTAATGAACCCATATTCATCGCCATATTCTGAGGAACTAACTGATAGGTTTTCAGATCACCGTTATATTAGCTTCTTTCTGAGTAGATTAAGTGTTCAAAGGACTGTTTTTTCACTGAATCTCAGGAAAGCAGAGAAGTACAAGTATAGGGAGACATTCAACAGGAACTTTTCAAGGATACCTGACATTATAGCCCGGAACACCGAGAACATTGAGCGGTCTGTGGGACAGGTCACAAGGACATTGAATGACTCGCTGCAGGCTTTATATGTTGGTCGCTGGAGCTTGTACATAACCAGAAATGCTGTAGAAAGTTTTTCAACAGGGCTAAGTCCTAAGAGTTTCACAGGGCTGGGACAACTACAAAGAGAAACTTAAAGAATGTAAGAGTGCACAGAGGAAGGCTAGGAGGAAGTCCTGGAGTGAATTCTGCAGCAAAGTTGAAGACACTTTCGAGACCGCAAGGTTAAAAAAATACTGGCCTCTACCTGGATTGGACAAAATTCAGTGAAGAATCACTGGAGTTGCTCACGGATAGTCATTTTCCTGGTAACAACACAGCATCAAATCAACCATCGCTTGTTGCCAGAGAAATCGTAAAAAAAAAACCAAACTAGCGTGCGCAGCGAAGCTTTGAACCCTTCAAGTCACCCGGGCCGGACATGATTTCACCGGGTGAGCTACAAGTGGTGGCTGGTATACCGATTCCATGGTTAGAGAAGCTCTGCTATGTGGAGGGAAACCTAGGTGGTTTTTATTCCCAGTCGGTCGGCGGGAACAAAAAAATTTAGACCTATAATCCTGTCATCGTTTCTTCTCAAAACACTAGAGAGACTCATTGACAGCTACCTTAGGACGAGCATAGACTGGAACCTGCTGTCGAATAGACAACATGCTCACTACAAGGGTCAGTCCACTGAGACTGCCCTGCACGACGGTGGGATTCATCGAAGGTTAATTTACCGTCAAGAAGTATACTTTTGTAGCCTTTCTGTATACAGAAGGGACGTTCTGGTGTTCTAATAACCCTAATATGGAATCTCGTTCTGAACAGCATTCCGGGGAAGTTTTTGAGAACACTCAGAGACATTCTTCAAAAAGCCTTTCTCACTGTAACGAAGTGGTCCCCTACCCACTTCGAGTAAATCCAAACAAGACAGGAGGTACAAGATTACACCCGTGGATCCTATCTTCCTGAAATTCCTCTCGCGGACTGTGCGAAATACCTTAGTAAAACTCAACATTCTGGATAGGGTGAAAAAGGCCACATTGGCGCTATGTGCGTGTATGAGGGCAATAGGGAAACCCTGTAGTATTAAAGACTCGCACTGTTCATTGTTTGCATACTGCAGTAATAAGACCGACAATATTGTATGGAGTAGAAGGTAGAAGGTAGAAGGCTCAGTACTGTAAGATACTGTACAAGGTCCCAAGGATGGCTGCGACAGTAAGACTAAGAAAGCTGTCACATTGGTCATGGTCACAGTGTGATCCTTAACAAGGTTCCTGACATAACAGATACCATAGACTGCATTCTGGCTCAGCCGCTGTTCGACAAGCTGTACCATACCAGATAGAGATACGTGAAAATTTAGAACCCTTAGTACACTTCTACACTGACGGCTGAAAACTAAATAATCAGATAAGTTTCTGTGTGTACTCCAAAGACCTTAAGCTAAGTATGGCAAGAAGGTAGTCTTCTCACTGTAGTGTTCATCAGGCCGAAATTTTTGCCATTAAGGATGTGGTAGAATGGCTGAGATATAACGTCGTCACCAAAGTAGGTATTGACATATTCTCTGACAGTCAAGCCGCCATTAAATACCTGGATTCTGTTTCCCTGAACTCAAAATCAGCCCTAAAATGCCGTAGATCTCTTAACGAGATGGCTCAGCGTTGCAACATCCACCTTATGTGGGCTCCGGGCCAGAGGGATATATCAGAGAACTGCAGAGCAAACGAACTGGCAAGACTAGGATCAAACTTACAGACTTCAGCCGAGTTGGAGGCCGTGGGCATGCCTCTAGCCACTTGTAAGATCCTAATGCGAGATGGTGCATTCTTAGCAGCAAATGGTTGGCGGGCGTCTGCCCGAGGCTATAATCAATCGAGACAGATGTGGCCTTGCCTACATCTGAAGCGTTCACACACACTGCTGTCGATATCATGATCCGATGTCTCATTAATTGTATCCAACATGACGGGACATTGTCTGATTGGAAGTGGCAGTGAGACTGAAGGTTGCGACTCGAGACTTCTGCAGAAGCTGAGGGGATGAATATTTTGGCTTTATTGTATGAGAAGTTTCCAGAAAGCGTAATTTCACACTTTGACGTCAATTGGCCACCAAGGTCGTACGATTTGACGCCGTTTAACTTTTTTGGTGGAGACCATGCTTACGTGGACAATCCCCAAACGTTGGAGCATTTATAAATCAACATTTCTCAAGTTATTGCCGAGATTGCGCCTGAAATGTGCCAAAATATGGTCGAAAACTACCTCAAAAGAATCCACTGCTGCAACTGTGTCTTATCTAACTTTACTGAAAACTTAATAACCCTGTATTAGGCTGTGTCAAGTATTAAGAATCGCCGTGTTATCATGCCTACTAGCTAGCCAGTCAGACGGGCGTCGCTCATTGGACATAAAAAGTCATGAAGCCATGGTATAAAAAAACTTGGTACTTTAAATGCTTAACAAAAGCTGAAGTTTAGAAATAGAGGCTGAAAATCGGCGAAACTAGCTATAAAATTTAAGAAAATAAAAATTAGCTGATGTTGACCATTTGATTATTTACGGGTATTTTTTTATAACAGTTTGTACATGTACATACATGTATAGTCTGTGCAGGTCAGATGATTAAAACTGGAATCACGAAGATTTGGATGTATATTTCCTTTCAGACTGCTTTAGACATAGCATAATCGTCTTAAAAATCCAGATATAGATTTCGATACCTAACCTAATTCGTCTTCTTCATTGCAAGACGCTTGTACTGGGAGAAAAAATGTTATTTTTTAGTATCATTGCACCAAGCGCATTTCTCTTACAAATAAAAGAAACCGAATAAAAATAAAATTAGGGTCTATATTCTTCTAACTATGCAAACAAGCTGTAAAAGTTATATTCCGAAATTTGAGGTGATAAAACGGAAAGGAAAGAGTACAATGTGGTATTTTCCAAGTTGGTATGCAATAGAAGGATATTTTTCATCTCCGTCCATTTGGAGCTAAATCATGAAAAGGGGACAACATATTACGAACGTCATGCAATTATGGATTTATAAGCGAAAGTGTCATAAATTCAAACAAGGGGATTGTCAGTATAGAGAAATGCACACCTTTTAGAGTCGGGAAATTATATCACTAATTATTTTTTTTTTAATATCTCATACAAAAGTTTCCCGGGAAATACAATTTTTGGTTTCCCCAAGACCAATTTGTGTAGAATTAAATGGAATATTGTCGAAACTCGTCATTTTTACAACTGTGATGTGACGAAAAAAAGCACAACAGCTATAGATGGAACCTGAAGGGTTCTGGCCAACATTAACTTGTTTTTTAGTGTAATCAGGAATTTCATATTAAACGATTCGCTTTGTATCTAATGCATAGGATGTGGGATAGGTTCCCAAATTTAGTAGGCTTACACGCATTATATTTGTAGACTCCCTCGGCGTGACCTCCAGTTTAAAGACGATTCCGAATGTCAGTTTTAGAATTCATTCATTCATCTATTAGACTTATGGATTACCCGATTACTCGTTAGACACGTCGAGATAATCGCCACACAAATAATGAAAGGTGGTTGTATCGGAGCTCGAACCCACTAGTATATCTAAGAAAGATGCCAATATTAAGCTGATCAATTTTCAGAAATTAAATTTTTGCCTGTACCTTCAAATTCGTTGATTTTTTTCCATTGCGTTTCAATCCAATGAATAGGTAGCAATAACCTAATTTTGAACAACTATATTGATTTATAATGATTGAAACAACATCAATACAATCGACCATATAACCTGTAACTTCCGTATAAATGACTAATTTCTAAACTAAATCGAATTAACTCAAACCCGGCATACATCAACTTTTGATAATGGACGGCATTGCCTGCAGTAACTTAAATGTTTATAAATCGTATTAAAATATAACACTTGGTAATATACCTTCAATGCAAATTACCATTCATTCTAGGTGGCCTAAATTCATTTAACTCACCTAATCTAATTTACGTCCTATGTTAGGTATAGGCGTGGTTACGTGATCGATCTCTCCGCTATTGTAAAAAAATTGAAAAACAATCACTCAAAAGGCTCAATCACTCAAAAGTCATGAAACGCACTTGATCAAAAAATACTTCCGGGTGTTACATTTTCGCCGCATCAAATTATATAATTGATTAATAATTTCAACATCATAATGACTTCAGAATCATGTATACAAGTTAACATGATCACCCAAATATGTAATACTTGTTAACCCGATTCCCTATTATACATGGAATTTTTATGATTGTGATTCCAGTTTCCATTCTCATTGATGATTGACATAGGATTTTAAGTGAATAAAGTTCAACCTCTTATAACACTCTAAACCGGAGCGAAGTAGATTTCTCTAATTGGCTCCCAACGAATAATCCAGAAACAATAAAGATCACAGCACACAACACAGGAAAGATTGCAAACGCATATCATCGATAGGCATAGATAATCCTCATCAGGACCCAAAGCAAAAGGAAGCTGCATCTACTAAGGAATTATTTTTTAAGATTAAAAAACTAAGAAATTAAAATTTTTTGGAAAAAGAACAGAGAAAACAAATATTTTATTGAAATCAAATTAAATTTCTTAAATCAATTGCTTACCGAGTTTAAGGCAAAGTTAGAAAGTTAAGTGTTGCAAACCCAGGCGGTGCCTAAACACAATAACATCTTTGGAAAACATGATAATAGTTCACAGCTCTAGCAAACGGTTGCCTTTGTTAGGAACAAAATTCAAGGCCCAGCAGACATTATCTTAGCCTATTTAACAGAGTACTTAATGTTGAAGCAATAACAACCAGATTAACAATCCAAAAAACCAAAAATTTTTAATTAAAAAAGCACTTATCTCTTGCATTGGCTGCTGTAATTAACGTGCTAATCACGGTCATTACATATTTGCAACATTTGCAAATAGAAGTGAAAGAATCCATATTACCAAAAGATACAGGAAGGATACAAAGAAATAGGCAGGACTCGCCTGAATCGATGATTGTTAATCCACGCTCACTTCACTTCGGACGGTAGCAAACAAAAAAAAAAAGCACTTATGAAAACCATCTTCGTTCATAAAGGCCGAATAAAGAAGAACGCTTCAAAAGATAAGTAAATTCAAACAGAAATACAGGTTCTAAATTGTTGAAAATTAGTTATATTACCTCAGGTGACCAAAATACCGATAAGTACTTTGAAGTTGCGAAGAATGAAGTCGATAATGTAGAGGGATCTCTCGGTTACCATTCGAACGGTAGATAGCAAAGATGTATATTAAACTTGTATTCGATACGAGTGCACCAAAAAATTATATAAGCCGTAGCGGAAATCAAATGTTGAATCTTCTTAATATTTCATAATGCATTGCAGAAGAAACTTTTCAGAGAATGTTTAAGTCAGTTTAAAAGTATTTCCAAACTCTAATGACTCATTGGCATACTATTATTGCTACCATTCCTATGAAACATGACGAACCCTATTAATAAAAAAATTTACCAATAACCGATGGCTGTGTCTGATTGTGTTAACTCCAAAATAAAACAAGTTCTTGTCAATAGTATTATTAGACCTTCCAAACCAATCTGTGTGGTCGATTAAAGAGGCATTGATGAGATAGGTAACAGAAAAACGTCCAAATAAAAACAATAAATATTCAATATCTAACGTATTTATCAAATGTGGATAAATCCAATTTCTTCACGATATGTAAAATATGGATTTGATTATTATAAACTCTCAAAGAAGGATAGACAAGACGCGGCTTTCTACGTGAACAATGGTAAATATAAATTATACATTGATTGAAAAATACTCCGAGCATTTTCCAGAGAGCCATGGATGATAGTATCAGATCATTTCTTCGTCTCGCCAGTCATTAAAAAAGATTTTACTGGCATAGGAAAACCTCTGACTGATACTCCAAGCTGAGATAACGACAGAGTAAAAGCCAAACAGTCGAAGAAAATACATTTAAAACTGGAAAAACGACCAGTTTCACGTCAGTTTAAAGTCAGGATGTTACGTTGGTGCGTACCGATTGGTTTGGTCTTTTATTGTCATAGGGAGGAAGACAGATTACAATGATTTCTAGAATACTCAAAGACAGTAAGGAAAACAAAAGAGATTTCTTGGCCATTGTTTGCACATTAAGAACTCTTCAATTCCACCTTTTCGGGGTTAGAATCTTTAATATCTTTAATTGCCAACAACGATATTGATATTCGCAGCTTCAGACCGAAACTCAAATGCTTAAATTAAGCTGTGAAAAGCGTTTGTTAAAGAACATAATATAATTTAAATCACAGGAAAGAGAAATCTTGCTATCATGATTGCAAATACATGCGTTAGACAAGTCGTAGAAAAGAAAGATTGAACCGTAAAATTCACAAAAAAAACCCACAAATTGTTTTAGAAATCAAATGGCTATTGAAGAAGCGGAAGACCCTTCCAATCAAATGCTCATAATATTTGCTACAGAAATGGTCCAAAATGTGGTTATTCGCATTAATCATATGTGGTAAATCATACACTGCGAACTCTCCATTTTGGCATACATTCACCATATTCTCATATAAATGTTTCTCGCCACGAAATATTGTTATTCTAAAAGTTTTATAGCAGACGTCTGCAATCAAGGCGAGCAAAAGGATATAGTAATAGTAGGAACGTGATCGGGAACATAGAGTTGAACAAGAGAATGCCAAACAAATTCTTTTGGATTATTACTTTCCTGAAATGATAGAGATTGCGAATGAAATAGTTATGAACTGCTGAACATGTTCGATAGCATAGTATCAGAGACACCCAAAACAACATGTATTAAGGGAGACGATTATTGAACTGGGAAACACACACAGCACATTCGCTGAAATCGCGAGATAATTAAAAATGTAGAGTAGTTCGGAATGGAAATCATTCATTCTGTAACTAATAAAAAATCAATTCATATTCACTCTCTGATCGTGGACGAAACAGTTATAATTTGAAATGATTATAGTTATCTCAGACACATGACAAATCTTACTAATTGTTATTTAATCATTAAGGAGATGGAAAAATTTACTTGAACTTTTAGGGAATCGCAATAAAGATAACTGACAGGACTGCAGAATTTTACGTTGATCTTGAAAAAAACAAAACAAAAACGACTCGTAAAATCAAACAGTATGCAGATAAAAACAAATACGAGGATTCAAATTCAAACAGAAAAATTTGCACCCACCATAAACACAATTTTGGCGCACACTAAAACTGTAATGCATCTGAAGCTAGATTGGTCAAAAAAGAGAATGGTTATTACGAAGTACGAAATTTAATGTCGAATATAATTCTGAAGAAAAATGGCACTGTAAACAAAGTTGTTTTGGATAATGATAATGATTTTGGATAATGATAATGATAAAGATAAATACAACAACGACAACGATAACGATAAAATTCGACAATTGCAATCCAACAGTAACATCAACATTCAGCAATTTACTGAATAACTCAATATGTGGCCATCTAACATGCAGAACTAAATGCAACTGAGCAGCAAATTAATAGCAAATCATGTGTACAATAACAAATTATGAAAACGAAATTCGGTATCCCAACTTTTTTTTAGTAATAAACCTTTAAACTTTAGGATATTTTTATGTTATCTTTTCTACACGAGATGAGTATAAGAAATATTCGTCAAGTTGGAGAATTACAGAAATAAATGAAAATGGGATGACACCCCAGAAGTTAACAGTAATGTTATAGTCGCCTTCAAGTGTTTACAGAACTTAAATGCAATGCTTAAAACATGCTAAATTACACATAATTTAGTAAAATTGATTTAAAGATATGAATGCTGATAATTACAAACAACGGCGAGGTTCTCAGAATGACTTTTCTGAAATTTTATTATGCATAACAGTGCAATATAATTAGCAAAAATTTAAATAAGTAAGTACGTATGTACAGAAGTAGTCCAGGAGGGTTTTACGTGAGTCTCGCCGTGAAGGGCTTAAACACGGTGCGCGCGTATTGGGCATATTACAATGCGATTGCCAATACCCTCCTGGGATAGCCAAGTAAAACTTGGCCTATCTAGGAAAAGGGGCTGACAATTTTGATACTACCGCAATTGTCAACCATTTCTATGCAGCCAGGAGATCCCATATTGATTATGCTGGTATGGAACATAATCGCCATTGGCAGAGGTGAAGCCTATCTCACCACCTTTGCTACTCTATGGGTCTGCAGCACCCGGTTGCAATGCAATTCCACACTAGAGCACAAAGTCTCTACCAGCGATTTTGGTATCAACCACATCCCTCGTGATGCTCCCACTAGGGGTCCAACACCAAATGATCGGGCAAGAACTCCCGGGGTCTCCTGATCCCAACGCTACCGGCCAAATTCACCGGTTGGAGCTGCGTAGCAAAGCCAAAGCAAAGCTACTACCAAATTGTGATTTATGCACCATACTTCACAGGATTGGTCGCCCTGCAGCAAAAAGGAAAAATTTCGGAAAATCGATTAATTTTTATGAGAGGTAACAGAGGAGTGCCGCATACAATGTGCCAACTTCAATTAAATTCGCGGACATACTTGAATTTTGTGCAGTTTTACCGAGATTTAAAAATCAATACAATGACCAGAGTACTGCAGGCCAGTAAATAAAATTACAGAAGAACACTTGTATTTCGGAAAATCAGTCAATTTATATTGGACGTGATGCATTGATTTTGGCAATATGTCCTTCTGAGACCCTACTTGGTAAATAATCGACATGTACAAAAGTTACTGCGAATGATGAGTTTAAGAGAACAAATTTGAATTTGGGGAAATCGGTCGATTTGTGTTGAAAGTACCAATAGGAATGGATCGATATAACTCATTTAAGATTCTCAGTTACAATTTGGCAAATTACTAAATTGTAGCAAGTTTAAGAAGTTTCATAAATATTTACGACAGTTATCGTGCCTACAAACTACTCAGTGAGACAGAGAAACGTAGCCCTATCGGCTTAAAAAGTCAAAGGTATTTGATATTTTAAACGCTTCCTTCTTAGCGTTAGATTTTTGCCATATCTAATGATATATATCTTCACCCCTTTAGGTTAAAAAATAATATCGGACCTGTTGAGAGATAATACTGAACCTAGGGGAATGAGTGCAAAATTTAGATTGCGTATATGAAAAAGAATATAATAAACTAACAATCCTTTAATGTTATCGGTAAGATCCACGAAATTCGCAGTGGGAACAGTAACAAGGCATTCTGGAAACCGCATTGCATGTGCATCTGTATTTTTTATCTGACTTTCAGATAAATTACGCACATATCGAAAAGATGTGTGTATTGCTGATACGGTGTCTCGAGCACCGTTTCAGAAGAGAGGGGGTTTAGATTTAAATAATTGTGTGGATTTGCAATGCAATTCACTTAGTAGACCAGTATTATTAGTACGTGATAAAACAAGAAATATGAAAGATGTTTGTTGAAACCACTGTGAAGCGGCGGCGGTATTATTTTGTTGTAACAC
>JAHXMU010024612.1:71953-136268 GCA_019455685.1 Philornis downsi
TGTTGAAACCACTGTGAAGCGGCGGCGGTATTATTTTGTTGTAACACTAACGCACAATCAGCATTCATACCCTGACAAATATTTACACTCATTTGGAAACAGTACCGTAAATGTAATTGAGCATAAATCGTTTTGCTGCTTGTTGGCAGAACTTTGAATTTTGTGTTGTTAGTTATGAAGATTTCATTCCAATAAACTGATCATTTTTGTAACCCGCATATCGGATAAAACTTTTCGTTTTATTTTCTTCGCAACAGTCTGTAAATAAGCTTACAGGCTCAAACCAATGTTAATAATAATCAATTTTTCCAGTAACTGATTAAATAAGAAACAGCATAAACATAATTTGTAAATCCAGTATACCACTTCCAAATTAGTCGTATCAAAGTAATTTTGTCAAATCTGTCATTTTGGCATTTATTTATTTTTAACCCAAAAGTTTATAACGACATTCTTTCGGCCTTAGTCAGGGAATTGAAAAGGTAGTCTTTGACAACCTTCTCAACCTTTCGGCTAAGAGAATACAACACAAGTAAGTATCATGTAATTTTCATGATGAAGAGATAATGGAATTGCGAATTGAACAACGAACCACGGATATTTCCACATATTAAAAAGCTGTTATGATAACAAAAGAAATTGTAGGATGTATAATTATGCTAAAACAACGTTACATAACTTTCAATTTTATGGCGTACATCGGTGAATGAGAGAAAATGGACCAAGTTGACTTAATTGAATTTAACGACTTGAATAAAACTTCTTCAATATTAAAACGTAATTACTACAAAGAGCTGTAATACTTGTTAGGTCAATCTTCTGGAAATTAATTTAAAAAGTATTTGTTGAACTGTGTTCAACAATTTTTCTCTTATTTTTGTTCAAATATTAAGTTTTTTTCTTTTGTTCATATTATTTTTCATTTATATGTATAATTTTCTCTTATGTTCAAATCTAATGAAGGTGTATCATTTAATTTCTCTTTTTTTTTATTCGCCCTAGAATAGCAGCATTTTTCTTTTCCTGCATATAATATAATAGACTATATAACAGTTTTTTTTTTTTCATAAGTAACATGAATATTTTTGTTAGTTGATAAGTCAGTCATAAGCAAGCAATCAATAAAGCAGGAAGTTTTCCCCAAGAAACAAAAAAGGATTGTGTTCCTTAATTAGTACAGGGAATAAGACTCCCCTTAGCCCTACATTAGTCCTAGAATAGGCTAGGACAGGAACGAATTAGTGAGTGGAATACACACTAACAACAACACATCGGCAGTTGCCACCTCCGGCAACAACTGCAAAGAAGACTACAGCATTAACAGCCAGTGGTCCACAAGACGAGTTACTTTTCTTAAGAAAAGTAAGGAAAAAATTTATCATACATACATATATGAGCATATTGGTACAAAAGTGAGGTTAAGCAGAAGCAACCATTTTGGGGAAAAAAAGACATAAAAAATATTCTCCCCGCGAAAATATGACAAAAGAACAAGAATTGGGTTAAAGTTCACTAAACAAAAACAATGCAAAAATAAACGTTTCAACAATAATCATTTCAACTTTATACCTAAACTAACTATATTTGTAGAAATCATTAACTACTTCGCACCACCAGCGTGAGACCCAGTCAGTTCGTTCCTCCTTCACGTACGTATTAATAAATAGAGAAAACGAACATTCAAGTGATCAATAGCATAAAAGAGCATTGCGGGTGGAAAAATAAAATAAATAAGAAACAAGAAACTAGCTTTAAATAATTAGAAAAGAAACATATGTATGTAAAAAGACAGAAAAACCTTAAACAAACAAATATAAAAAAAGATTAATTTTCATACAAATAAACAGACATAAAATTATGAAAGCATACATATCATGAGACAATTCAATTTTCAACGAAGAAAACAAAATATATAGTGAAAAGAAAAACAACGCATCAAAAACCAGAAGAATATAAAAGAAAAACGGGTACCACATACGAAAAAAACCCAATCACCAAGCAAAAGTCAATTAATTTAGAGAACAAACAAACTAACAGAAAATAACACAGCAAGCACGCGTTTTAAGGTGAACAAAAAAATGCACAGAAAAAACTATAATTATAACGCAACCAACAAGAAAATAAGTTTTGCAACAAACATTTAACAATTGGTGAACTATATAAACATATAAGGTGAGAGATACACAAAAAATCCAGCAGCTAAAAGGAAAAATAAAAAGAGTGGAAACAACATCAAACATCATTGACATCAACCAAACAAATCATTGTGTGTCAGAGGTTCCCTACCCCAAATATAAAAAATGGTAACGACGAAAAGAAGATGTAAGTTAGATCTCACACAATTGATAGCGTTATGCACGAACTTTGAGAAAACTTATCCCGATGATTATACTTATGCGTTTCTTGATGTGAAAAAGCAAGAGTTGGAAAGAGATGGTTTAAATTAGTGAGGCGCAAAAGGACGATTTCAAAGACGATGTCTCTCCAAAATATGAGGAGGCAAGCGAATTATATCAGATTGTGAAATCTAAAATATTAGGAAAAATGAATTCCCTTTCTACAGAAACAAATCCAATTGTCACTAGCAGATCAACACTTAAATTGCCAGCGTGTGAAATACAAACCTTTGATGGTGGGTACTCCAAATGGCCCGCCTTTAGGGACATGTTTCAGGCAGTTACTGGAAGAGATCCCTCCATAGCTCCAGCCCAAAAATTATATTACTTACGCAGCAAAGTGAGAGGGGAGGCCTACCAAGTCATAAAGGACTTAGACTTAGTAGATGATAATTTTGAGTTGGCCTGGGGAAAGTTGGTAAATAGATTTGAAAATCGAAGACTCTTGGTTCAAGATCAGATGAAGAAAGTTTTTGCGATCATTCCAGCTCGCGATGAGAATATCAAGTCCCTCAAAATGCAGTTAATGAATGTTTGTCAATTTTGAAAAACCATAAAATCGAACTGCCTGACTATGGTCCATTTCTGATTCACATCGTTGGTTCAAGACTTTCTGATGAAACCATGAAAGAATGGGAAAGCTCTTTAAAAAATCATCGTGAGCTGCTACATGGACGCAATTAAATGAATTTCTCTCAGAAAGGATTGACATTTTAGAAACGACGACTGATTGGAAAAAACCAGAGCCAAAAGATAGCCAGTCCGCAAGAACACAGACATTTCAAAATCAGCAGTCCTCAAGAACTTAGGCATTTCACAATCAGACAGAACAAAAATATAGTTGCAAGAAATGTAAAAAAAATCACCCTTTAAGATTCTGTGATTCCGTCAAACTGCAAGGATAGTGAAACGGCTCCAACGTCAGGTGCCCAAACCGAAACTCAATCTTTTAATACGCAAATTGTGAAATCACACATTAAAGAGAAAACTGTTTTGGAAAATGTTGAGGCTTACCTAGTTCGGCGCGGAGTAACAATAGTGTTGCCTACAGCGTTGATTTATATTGAAAATTCTGGGGAATTATTTACGATTCGAGCGCTTCTAGATGCAGGGGCAGAGAGAAGTTTTATTACTACACGTATTCAACAAAAGCTTGCGATTCCTCTTGTGCCACACTCTTGTAGAATATCTGGGTTTGATGGAACGATCGTCGGAAGTTCTAAAGGGAGCTGTTACATTACTCTCAGGTCAAGAGTTTCCGCTTTTAGAATAAAAATCTCGGCTATTGTGGCGTCTAAAATAGCAAATTTGCTACCCTCTTGTCCCGTCAGACTAAAGAATTATGCTGAAATAAAAAATTTACCACTAGCCGACCCACATTTTTATCAACCCGCTACTATTCACATGATAATAGGAAGCGATTTTCTGCCTTATATCAACCTTGGAGGTGTCCGCAGAAACATATCTGGAAATTTAGAAGCAAGGGAATCACATTTTGGGTGGTACTTGTCAGTCCCAGATAATGTAAATGAAGTCAATGCCTTTTCTACTACTGCCTTCACATCGGATGATTTTCTTCTCCACGAACAAATTAGAAAATTCTGGGAATTTGAGGACATTGATAATAAACTTCCTGCGACTGACGCCGACGAAGTTTGTGAAAATTTTTACCAAACAACTACTACCAGGCAGTCAGATGGTCGGTATGTGGTCAGGTAACTTTTCAAAAAAGAATACCCAGATGATATGTTCTTGGGCAATATTATAGAATGGAGAAAACCCTCGAGAAGACCCCAGATTTAAAGACATCGTATGGACAAGTTTTACAGGAGTACATTGACCTGGGTTAATGGAACCAGTTGCTTATCGCGAATCTAAATCTGAAAAACAAACTTCGTTTTTCCTTCCACATCATGCAGTTATAAAACCTGAAAGTAAGTCGACGAAAGTTAGGGTGGTCTTCAACGCCTCTAAAAAGACAAGTAGCGGATTTTCATTGAACGACGCTTTGCATCAAGGTCCAACTCTGCAAACCGATTTAATGCAGATAGTGCTTAGTTGGCGCACTTATAAGTTTGCCTTTACTGGCGACATTGAGAAAATGTTCCGACAATAGTAATGCATGAAAATGATCGACCATACCAGCAGATTCTGTTTCGTAATGTTGTAAATAATGTTGTACAAACTTTTCAAATGAAAACAGTCACCTTTGGGGTGAATTGTGCGCCTTTCCTGGCCATACGAACGCTTCTACAAGTAAGTGAGGACTGTAAACAGTCATACCCGGAAGCATCCACTATTTTGAAAAACGAGATTTATATAGACGACATTTTGTCAGGAGGACATAGTCTGGAGGAAGCAAAATTAAACCAAACTCAAGTTCCTAAGGCTTTAATAACTGCTGGCTTCCCCATGAAGAGGGTAATGGCTAATGACAGTTTCCTACTCGAACACTTGGCCCGGGAGGATCTTCTTGATGAAGATTTCTTAAAATTTGATTGTTCCAGCACTATCAAAACCTTGGGTATTCGCTGGAATGCGAAATCAGATTTTTTTTATTACATTGTGGAACCGAACCAAGTTTCTCCCACCACCACAAAACGGCAGATTTTATCGGTTATAGCAAAGCTATTTGACTCATTGGGCTGATTAGGACCAGTTATGGTAGTAGCAAAACTTTTCATGCAAGAGTTATGGGAACTGAAAGCAGACTGGGATGAGGGTATCCTACCGCATTTACTCGTAAAATGGAACGCATTTATACAAAATTTGCCACAAATTTCCGCATTGAGAATCCCTAGATGGGTACATTTTGCACAGACTTATCAAATACAAATCCACGGGCTTATTGTGGTGCAGTCTACATGCGAACCGCTACTTCGGATGGGGAAATAAACTGCAATTCACTGGTTGCAAAAACTAAGGTTGCACCATTAAAAAAGACATCAATCCCGAAACTTGAGCTGTGTGGAGCGGTTTTACTCTCGAAACTAGTAAAAGGGCTAAAGGAAAACGCAAAGTACCCATATGAACTCTACTTATGGACGGACTCCTCTATAGTCCTTGGATGGCTACAGAAACCACCACGCACATTGAAAACGTTTGTTGCAAATCGTGTAACAACAATTGTTAGAATGGCTAGTTATAATCACTGGAGGCATGTAAAAACAGACGACAACCCAGCAGATATAGGCAGCCGTAGTTGTACTCCTCGAGAAGTAATGGAGAGCAAAATATGGTGGCATGGGCCCCCCTGGCTAACTCAGCCTATGGAACTTTGGCCCAAACCACGCGTTTTCGATCCAACTGATTTAGAGGCGAAAAAGGCATCAGCACTTCACCTAAAGGCTACTTCTGTACACCCCACTTGTAACATATTTAACCAAGCAGAAGATATATTGGAGAAATTTTCATCATTCGCTCGAGCTCTAAGAGTCGTAAGTTATTGCTTTCGTTTCTTCAATCGCGCTCAGAAACGTCATATAAAGGTTGAACCGTTTATTACTACAGCAGAAATTCAATTCACTAAAAACCGTCTAATTTCAATAGCTCAGAAAAGCTATTATTAGGCTGATGTCAGAGTGGACGCTATAAGCGATGCGAAGCGAGAAGCGATAATATTCGCTGCGATCTGCAAAGAGATGACATGTCAGAGTGAAAGCTTTCAGCAAAGCGAGAAAAATTTATTTTCTGATTTTCATCTCAGTCGAAGTCATAGTCGTAATAGATTCGGACGACGAATTTTTTGCGTCAGCAGCAGTATTAAATGTTGTGATGAAAAAAACAAAGGGGATCCATCCACTCAAACAAAACCGTTTGAATGGCGAATTTCATACTTTATATATGAATTTGAGGCAGTTCCCAGAAAAATTTTTCAATTACACCCGAATGTCAATAACTACTTTTGACTATATTTTGGAGAAAATTGGTACGAAGTTGGAAAAATGTTGGTCAAATTTTGTTACCCACCCCATAACGCCTTGTGAAAAACTGATAATACATTTGAGGTAATTTTGTTTTGTATACATTGTTTATATTTATTACTTAACATATATATATTATATATTAGTTAACATATATTAAAGTTTGTATCCATATTTAGTTATTTTGGGGCAGCGTTATCTGTATTTCCTTCATCAAAATGGGAAAAAACAATCTTTTGAATTTCCATTCTGCAAAGCATTTTTTTTCGCATATCCATAGATTTCATATATGGCAGAAGGCTCTCAAAAAAAGCTAGATCATCGTCGCCCTTTGGTGCATTGACTTTCTTTTCAAATAATTTTAGTTTCTCCTTTTCAATGGCCAGTAGTTGAGACGGCACGTTTAATTTTATTTTTTTCTTTTTTGGAGTAAAAGTCTTTTCCTCATCGGAGTTACATAAATCAGCCAAGTTTTGCGACAACGCGGTGTCTAGCGAATCTTCAAACTCCGGAATACTTAAAGTACTATTGGAGCAGCCGGCGTCCAAATTGCCAAACGATTGTCTAGGCTTCATTTGGTCTTTCAAAAACATTAGTGCTTTAAAGTGTGGCCATGAGGTATAATGATCAGCATCAGGCCCACAATCTCCTGACTTTTCTATTGGCTTCTTTTTGTATTCATTCCGAAACTGGTCTCGAAGATTTTTCCACTTTTTTTTTAAACAGTCCTCTAAAAGTTAATAAAAAGATGTAATGTATAAACAAAAACTTAACTCATTGCAGATATTTAGCAACGGGGGCTTCGTTTACATCATTGGCTTATTCATTTAAAATAGGAAGGACTACTGTCTCCGTTATTGTCAAAGAAACCGTCACAACTCTTTGGAAGGAGTTGCAGCCAAAGCATATGCCACAGCCTACAAAAGAAATGATTAGTCAGCTGACGAATTTTGGGAATTGTGGAACTTTCCAAATTGTGCTGGGGCTATTGATGGGAAACATATTCGCATTCAGTGTCCACCTCATTCAGGATCTATGTTTTATAATTATAAAAAATATTTTTCAGTGGTTCTTCAGGGAGTGGCTGATGCGAATAGCAAATTTATTGCTATTGAAGTTGGAGGATATGGCAAACAAAGTGATGGTGGCACATTTAATGCATCGCAGCTTTATCGACAACTTAAATCTCGACAGTTCATGCCGCCAGATACTAATTTGCCTGTAACAAATATTAAAATGCCCCATGTTTTTGTAGGCGATGAAGAAGATGCATTATTAATGCTGAAAAAGAGTATTTCAATAGCCGACTCTCTCGAGCGCGAAGGTGCATTGAATGCGCTTTTGGAATAATGACTTCCAAATGGCGTTTGCCAATTGAAACCGGTCCTGAGTTCGTTGATCTTTTGGTAAAAGCAATTTGTATTCTTCATAACACAATTATTGACCTTGAAGGAAGTCCCAATATCAATCAGGACACACACACACACATTGAAAATAATAGAAGTGAAGAGTCTTTTCATCCTACTAATTTAAAAACAGGACAACTTGTTCGAGGTGCCTTTTGCAGTTTTATATGTACACATAGGCTGTAATATTATATATCCACTAATATAAATAAATACAAAACTTACTTGAAATTTCCAAAGTGTCTTCAATTTCCTTCCAATTTTTTTCAACAACCAGCCGGTTGTGGTAATTTTTTGATTTCTGGTCCCACAAAACCGAACGCTTAAAAATTTCAGATATTAATTCTTCAACGTTTATACAAAGTTCCTTGCTCATTTTTATAGTTTGTCACCGTGACAGTTCGACTGCAATTGACACCAAATTCATAAAAAAGTGTATCATTTTGAAACAAACTGTAATTTAAGCATAAATTGCAAAAAAACATATTTCACATAAAAACCAACGGAACTTTAAGTTTAATATGCAACAAAAACATACGTATAACCAAAGCGATATCAAGCGATAAAGCGATTCAGAATCGCTTTCTCGCAATTCTCTTCATTTGCCGCTTTGGCTCTCTTCTCGCTTCGCCCGCACTCTGACATGTTTTAGGCGATTACTTGTAAATATGCATGCAGAGCTTTCTCGCGCAGAGTCGCCCAATATTATCGAATCGCTTATCGCGGCCACTCTGACATCAGCCTTACAATGAGTTCAAAATAAGCGTCCTATAAACAAAAAGAGCCGACTTATTGCTCTGAGTCCCTTTATCGACAAAGATGATCTAATACGTGTTGGAGGAAGACTAGGTAACTCAGGGCTAAGTTATGAAGAGCGGCATCCAGTCATAATTCCTGAAAAATCCCGTTTTGCAACTCTTTTGGTGGAATATACACACAAACTTTTGCTTCATGCTGAACATCATATCATGCCACGGGCTATACAACAAGGATTTTATATCCCTCGACTCAAAAATCTAATAAGAACATAAAGTTCAACAGCAAATAATGGCCGAGCTTCCTCCTGAACGGGTAAATTTCTCTCTACCCTTCACCTATACTGGCGTCGACTTCGCGGGTCCGTTTGACCTAAAATCATCTAATTTACGAAACGCCAAGACGATTAAAGGTTACGCAGCCATATTTGTATGCTTTTCCACAAAAGCTGTGCACTTAGAAGCATGCTCGGACCTTTCAACCGACGCATTTTTGGCCTGCTTTGCCAGATTTACGGGACGTGAGGTTTTCCAAAAACTATGTTCTCCGACAATGGTCGAAACTTTCTTGGCGCCAGCACAGGACTATTTAAAGCTTGAGAATCACAGAGAAAGCCTTAATAGAAAAATGCAGTGCACACGGATTTAAGTGGTCATTTATACCACCTTACGCGCCCCATATGGGTGGTTTGTGGGAGGCTGCCGTAAAAAGCATGAAATCACATCTTAAGAAGGTATATAGTAATCTCAAATTTACGTACGAAGAATTTACCACCATATTGATAAGAATCGAAGCTGTATTAAATTCTCGACCAATGTCTCCGCTGAATGAAAATCCATCTGAATTGCTTCCTTTGACTCCAGGTCATTTTTTGAGAGGTGCCCCACTTATTGCTTTGCCTGAAGCTCCAGAAGAGCCTCCATTAGAGAGCTTGAGCTTAATGAGATGATGATGGATGGAAGATGGAACCGCCTCAAAGCTATTCAACATATCTTTGCATGCCGTTGGAAAAACGAATATATCACCGAACTTCAGCGCAGGGTCAAATGGAAGACTGAACAGCA
The DNA here is from genome assembly GCA_019455685.1 of Philornis downsi. NCBI lineage: Eukaryota > Metazoa > Arthropoda > Insecta > Diptera > Muscidae > Philornis > Philornis downsi. The sequence continues at coordinate 81,499 of JAHXMU010024612.1, forward strand.
GAACATCAAACCTAACGATTTCGTCATAGTTAAAGACGATTTATTACCACCTACTGAGTGGCGTCTAGGACGCATTACCAAAGTTATATATGGGAAAGATGGCAAGGTGCGAGTAGCAGAACTCAAGACACAAAATGGAACTATAATGCGTTCTATTGCGAATTTGCGTGTTTTACCTATACCTACGTCTCAAAATTAACCAAATAACCAATATAAATGAATCCATCAGGTGGTAAAGACTCATATTCATATTCATATTCTAATAACACAGTACATAACTTCTTTTCTTCCACTCTAGCCATCAACAAAATGCCACGATGCAACTTATGCCTGAAGAACCTGCCGCGTGTCTATGAGCATGGCAATGGAACAGCGACGAGGCTACGCTATGAAATGGAATTACTGCCTCAACTGCACAACGCATACGCATTCACCAGAGCTCAGAGTGTTCAAAGTTGCTGCAACCGACGAGTCATGCCGATTAAGGATTTCAAATTGGCTAAGGATATCCGAATCTTTGTGCCCCAAACAAATCCGAATCTTGCGGTACGCCGAGAAGTAGATGATGTACTTAGAAGAAGAGCAATAGGGGCGATTATGGCCAAAGGAGTAGTGCAACCGAATGATTGTGCTGCCCAAAGCCCTACGTCCAATCTTTGGTTGGGTGGAACGTGGCAGAGATGCAATTGCCATTAAACTGCGCGGGAGTATGTTGAACCGTGTTCAACAAGTTTTCTCTTATTTTTGTTCAAGTATTAAGTTTTTTTCTTTTGCTCATATTATTTTTCATTTATATGTATATAATTTTCTCCTATGTTCAAATCTAATGAAGGTGTATCATTTAATTTCTCTTTTTTTTATTCGCCCTAGAATAGCAGCATTTTTCTTTTCCTGCATATAATATAATAGACTATATAACAGTCTTTTTTTTTCATAAGTAACATGAACATTTTTTGTTAGTTGATAAGTCAGTCATAAGCAAGCAATCAATAAAGCAGGAAGTTTTCCCCAAGAAACAAAAAAGGATTGTGTTCCTTAATTAGTATAGGGAATAAGACTCCCCTTAACCCTGCAGTATAAAAAAAGGTATGTAGTATTGAATGGTTAATAGTATATTTAAGCTATCCTGCGCTTCCACTTCCAAACCGCAAAAATTTTTATATAAGCTCACATACAAAGTTCTTAAATTTATGTTCTTTTCATTACATCTGGATTGGATTGGATTAAATTACATAGTACTTTTACTTTCTGGCTCTGGGCATATTTTACAGGAGAAGTCATAGATGAAGAATTTGTGGCATCGTGTAATTTAACGGTTTTATGTTCCAGAAACTCGCAGGACAAACTTATTATTAATTATGTTAATATTATTATTTATTATTATTATGTTATTATTATTTATTATGTTAACAAATTTCTGATCAATATTGATTTTTTTTTCTCAAAAAATCTAAAAGGTTGCCCTAATGCTGACTGTTCCCAATAATTAAAATTTTGGTTCAGGGTTATTATTAATGCTACTTTGCAAAAAACGTCTGTGTGAAGGTTCATTTACGGCTTTGTAAATTATAGGAACGTGCAATTTAAATTTCTTAATAGCTTATTATCGTCATCGAGGGTGTCCATACTCAACCCAAATAACACGAAACGAACCAATTGACTAATTGATCGATGTGTACATCAGCGAACTATTTACGTATAGAACTTAAATATAGAACCCTTTCTCTTTTATCCTCTTGTGCATATTACTGTAACCCTTCGTTTATACCCCGGTTAGCTTTCTCAAAAGCAATGAGTTATGGTGAATAAATGTCCGTAAAAATGATTTTGAAACTGAAATTTTCCAAAAGGCACAAAATCCCTCGGGCACTATAAAGCGATGAATATTTCTTCCCTCAATATCTATAATATATTTCAATAATATATTTCAAACAAAACTTCCATAAAAGTTTTAGGAATGCAAAATTTTGAAGAAAATAAATCCGTACATTTCCCTGTTTACTTCCGAGATATAAGTCATATACCTGAGCACTGCAAACTGAAATGAATAGCGTAATCAAATGAAATCCAAATTGAAACGATTTTGAAATTGAAATTAAGAGCTTACCAGAGAGTAAAAAAAATACCCGTGAAACTGAAAATATATCTATTTCTTAACTACCAAAGGAAAAACGTAATATTGCCTTTCGCCACGCAGTTATTCATCCTTTGTGTGGTAAAAGTGATCGTTTTCGATTATCCCCGTATCAAATTATTGTTATCATCACTTTTATCCCTCAGACAGCACGTGTCATAGTCGCTGGTCATGGCACTCTTTGTTAATCTTTCTGTCTGCTGGGCATACACTTCACGACACAGAATGAAGTAAACGAAAGGTAAAGTATTTTATCTTTCCTTAACGGTTTAACCGATTTTGGTGAAATTTCACGCAAACATTTCGTGGAGCCTATATTTGAGGGTCCAAAGTGATGTGATTTGGGTTTTAGATATTTTTATTGTGGTGGCAAAACCACCTTTGTAATCTACTTATATCGCAAAGTTTGGGGTGTACATGATTTACAGAGTGTCCGCCGGGACGGTATACTACATTGTTTTGCCGCCATTTTGGTAAACATTAGTCTTGACAGTTCATATTTGGCAGTCATGAAGTAGAGATGTGGCAAATTTATTACGGAAATATATTCGATAAATCAACGTGTTTTAATCGTTAAAGCATTTTATCAAAATCAACCATCGATTACTGTGACGATGAGAAAGTTACGTGAAATTTTTAGGAGAAACAACGCCCCAAAAAGACGCCCCTTTTATCGTGTAGTGAATGATTTCGAAGAAAGAGTATTTGTAGCTAATAGGGCCCAGGGTGGACCTCAACGTACTGCACGATCGGCTAAAAACATTACTGCTGCTTAAGAAAGTGTTCAAAATAATCCATCAACCTCAATTCTACGCCGTGTTCAGGAACTTGGTCTTCAAAGAACAGCTTTGGCCACAATTTTCCACAAGGATTTGCATTTGTTTCCATTTAAGATTCGGTTGACACAAGAACTTCTTCCACAAGACCATTTACGCCGCCGTGCATAGGATGTTACAGCTCGCCCATGGCTTGATTAACATGTGGTACTAACAAGACGGTGCTACATCGCATACAGCCAGGATTACAATGGAATTTCTGCGAGACCTCTTTCCACAACAAGTTATTTCAAAAAATGGTGTCGTTGACTGACCTCCACGGTCGCCTGATTTGACTGCTCCGGCCTTCTTTTTGTGGGGATATTTGTAAAGCAAGGTTTATGCAAACAAACCATAAACGCTTGAGCAACTTAAACAAACTATTCGTTATGAAATTACTGAAATACCGTGTGAAATGTGTGAGAATGTAATGAAAAATGTGTCCAAAAGGGGGCGCATTTGTGAGGCTAACAGAGGCGGACATTTATCTGATATTGTATTCCATAAATAATTGCCGACATTAAACAAAACATTTATCAATATAAGATCCATTTTCTTTCATTTAACCAAAAATTACAAACAAACAAAGTAGTACACCTTCCCGACGGATATCCTGTAGATCAATATGATAATCTGCATATGATTGTTTTGTTCGTCTTATGTGTTCACTGAACCTATGTACTAAAGCTGGTTCGATGTTCGGTGCTAACTGTTGTTGTTGTCACGCATTGCAATTAATGGCATGATTTGTGTTTTTCGCTAGCCCTCTGTAAATAACAACAGCAGCATCACAGTCTAGTACAAGATGTCAAACGTCAAAGTTCTGCCTGGTTGCATCGTTTTGTTTATTTTTAGACAGTGACCTGTCTCGGAGTTAAAATAAACTTGTACAATTATTTACACAGTGCCCTTTCTCGGAATTCAAATTTGTGTAATTATTAGACAGTGACCTGTCCCAACATATGACTTGCATTTAATAAACGAAATTATTTGTGAATTTAGAAACTAAAACCAAACGTGTATTCTCCAAAATGTATTCTCATATATTTTTATGGTGCCGAAACCCGGGAAGCGTTAGTCCCATTATAAAAAAAAATGTTAAAAAAAAAACAAAACATTGTTGATTAATTGAAAATGATCTCAAGAGATGATTAATTTTAATTTAAATTAAAGAAAAATTAATTCGATACAACTTAATTTGTTTAACCTGAACACTGAGTTAGTACGAGAAACTTCAATTACAAACTTATTCCGAGGGTAGAAATTTTATTTGGAGAATCGAAGAGCTGTGGTACGCGATATCTATGGCACGCCAAGCTAAGCACGCCAAGACAACAATACGGTGGTCATTGAGTCAGTTAGTGACAAAACTTCACTGCAAAATACGAGGTACTGTACACACAAGTCCGTGTGTGTTAAAGAGACATGAGATGGAGGAATTATCCCGCATGATCGAAGACCAGCGTACGCTCTACAAAAATCTTATTCGGGTAGTAACAGACTTCGCAAATTGCCCCAGGAATTTAAAAACTCGCGATCTTTCTCAAAGCTATCTCGACGAAATTATTGAATTACGTAATTTATATGTATAAAAGTGATTACTTTAATATAATATTATGGAAATTTTCACGACAATTCAATTCCGCTGGACGATCTTTATTAGTCTTTCGGAGGTTAATTACGTTAGTTTGCCCGGCTTTCATTCTACTGCAATTCGTGCTTCGTCAAATAGGAATGATAGCATTTTGACTGACGTGCGGTTACTAAAAATTGATATTCCCAAATTCTCTGGGGATTATTTGGAATGGATTTTATACCGGGACATGTTTGTGTCTCTGGCTCATGAAAATCAAAGCTTGACCAATGTTCAAAAGTTTTATTTTCTTAAAAACTCATGCAAAGGAATCCCGTTGTCAATAGTAAATGAATTCGCTTTATCTCATCGGTAACACAACCTAAATCTGATGGCTCCTGTGAAAGCATCAAGAAAATTCCCGGTACTAGCGGAAAATGTCTAGCCCTTTTTGGTACGCTTAAAATTAAGTGCGAAAACTGGAATCCAATTCTTGTTCATATCACTGTTACTAAGTTTGATTGGGAACAGTCGCTGAAAGAATCTACTGATATACCAAGTCTGAACAAAATTTATAACTTCCTCGAAGCGTCATTCCCAACACTTGAGTCAATTTCTGATCATACAATGTCCAGGTCTTCAAACTCTGGTTCCAGTTCGAAATTATATTCAAGCTCTAAATCACATCTAGCCCATCGTATCCACATTGTAGCCCTTGGGATGAATACTGTCCCTGCTGTGGAAATCGTCATATGTTCTATAAATGTTTTAAGTTCGTTGCCCTGCCATCTGCTGCGAAGCAAGAATTAGTCAGTTAGTGACAAAACTTCACTGCAAATACGAGGTACTGTATAAATATATTTCGTGTCGAGTCCGTGTGTGTTAAAGAGACATGAGATGGAGGAATTATCCCGCATGATCGAAGACCAGCGTACGCTCTACAAAAATCTTATTCGGGTAGTAACAGATTTCGAAAATTGTCCCAGGAATTTAAAAACGGAATTTATATGTATAAAAGTGATTACTTTAATATAATATTATGGAAATGTTCACGACAATTCAATTCGACGTGCGGTTACTAAAAATTGATATTCCCAAATTCTCTGGGGATTATTTGGAATGGATTTTATACCGGGATATGTTTGCGTCCCTGGCTCATGAAAATCATAGCTTGACCAATGTTCAAAAGTTTTATTTTCTTAAAAACTCATGCTCATTTAAGTTCGTTGCCCTGCCATCTGCTGCGAAGCAGGAATTAGTTTTTTCCAAGCGACTGTGTAGAAACTGTCTCAATACAGGACATCTTCTCCAGCATTGTCAATTACAATCACGTTGTAAAATTTATAAGTCGGCTCATCATACGATAGTTCATAACCGAGTCAATCAAAATTTATCTATTTCTCAAGTTCCTAGCACATCTTCTGGCTCACTTCGTGCATTATTAGACCAGGGTGCTCGGGCAACATTAATAACGGAGAATGCAGCTCAGCTGTTATGAATTAAAAAGTACAACACTTTTCTCGTATTAGCGGAATCGGAGAAAATTGTATTGTAGCACAAAAATAGTTCCTTTTTGCCAAGCGTCTTCTTATGGAGATGAACTTAAGTTAGAAGGTGTTGGAAAATCTCTTGAAGGGAAACGCACGCAGTTAATCTTATTACATTAATCGTTTATTCAGTACTGGTTGTGAAAAAGTCAAGTGAAGTATAAAGAAGATAAAAATTCGATAAATGAAATGAAATATGATATTCGGTTTGGAAATAACTATTTCATTTAACACATTTTTCCAACACTCCTTCTCAACTCGAGTATCATTTTAAATAAAATATATTCATTTACATTTCATAGTATACATTTCTCAAAATAATTCCATTAATTTGCAAAATTTACAATGTTTTTCTTTTGATACGTTTTTCGTCAAAATATCAGCAATCATTTCATTCGTAGGAAGGTATTCTAATACAATAAAACTACTCTTAACGATATCTCGCACATGGTGATATTTAATATCGATATGTTCTGTGCGTGCATGGTACACCATGGTATAACCATTGGCAAATATTCAGAATGCAAGCCGATTTCTCCAAGTAACCTCTTAAGGTTCTTTTGCTTCATTTTAAAAGGCGATATACTCTTCTTCTGTTGAACTTTGTGCGACAATATTCTCTTTCTATATTTCCTAGATATTGGGCCACCACTCAGAATAAATATGTTTCCGAAATATGATTTTCGATCAATGGAGTCCCCACCCCAGTTCGAACGACGAATTCTCCTTCCTCTGGGTAGTTTAATTTCAGGTCGATTGTCTTCGATAAATTTCGTAGTATGTGCTCAACACCATTCAAGTGATTTACGTTGGGATCAGTGTTGCAATGTGCAAGCTTACTTACGGAGTGTATAATATCATGTCGGGTTGAAATCGCTAAATACAAAAGTGCCCCAATTAGAGATTGATATGTTGTATTGTCAACTTTCTTGACGGGTTCACCATTGTGTGTAATCTTGTAACCAGAATCAAGAGAAGTTGCCACAGGCTTGTAGTTTTCCATGCCGTATTGCCGGTATCACCTTTGCGCTCTATTTCTCAACCAAAAAAAAGTTAATAGAACCCTTATCAACCAGTTTAAGTTCAAGAGCCAGTTTTGTTTTATTATCTTCTATGTCTTCGACGCTTTTTCTAACTAACAAAAAAATCGTCAACGTAAATAGCGATCAGAAAAAACTTGCCTTCGTTGTTGAGTTTATAAAGACATGGTTAATTATTGCATTCGAAAAAGTCCAAATTTTCTAAGCCGGAAACAAGCTTTGAATTCCATGCGCAATCGGACTGTTTTAGGACGTAAATTACTTTGTTCAGATGAAGCACGCGAGCAAGATGCTTTTCGTCGATAAACTCTTCAAGCTGCCGCAAGTAACGCTCTTCAGTCAAATCACTATGTAGATAGGCGGTGGTAACATCCAAATAGTGTATGTGCAATTTGTGTGCCGCAGCTAGTGCAAACATCATCCTTACCGTTGCGTATCTTATTACCGGTGAAAATACATCAAAAAAGTTTACGTCATATTTTTGGCTACAGCCTTTGGCTACTAGTCTGGCCTTGAAACGCTCCAAACCCCCTCTTTATCTCTTTTTATGTTGAAACCACACTTACATTTTGCAGGTTTTTGATTTGGTGGTAATTCAACCAAATTCCATGTATTATTTTCAACCAGAGATAAAAACTCCTTCTGCGTCGCTAATGTCTATTCCTTGTGATATTTGTTATTGGAAACATCATCAAAATTGACTGGAATGTTGATGCCAGAATCTGTTTCCATTAAGTTCACAGCGTCACGTTGCTTCCTTGGTCGTCCTGGCTTTCCAGTTTTAATATATGCTGGTCTACCTAGACCAACCTTTTTATTCTTGATATTCTCTCTATGAGCGCCAGTATCACATTGGAACCCACCATCAGCATCATTTTCGCAATCCATTTTATCTCCGTCATCACAAACATCAGCCAATTCTTTATTGTTATCAGCCATATCATCGCAATTATTTTTTCCATTCTCCAAAGATGTTGTTTCGTCATTTGGTTCATTAAACATTTCCATAGTTTCCTTTTCGTTGCATTTCAGTTTAAAATTTGTTTCATCGAAAATTACGTCTCTTTTTTCCATAATTCTTTGGTGCACTGTGTCATACAGTCGGTATGCTTTAGAAGTGAGGGAGTATCCGACCATATAAAACTCCTCTCCTCTTGGTTGTAATTTATTGATTTGAGTTTTATCTAAAGCTATTACCTTCGATCCAAATATACGCAAGTTTTTTTTTTTTGTGTCCAAACTTCGTATGGTGTAGCATTAGGTACTGTTTTCGTGGGACATCTATTACGCAAGTGCACAGCAGTGGAAATGGTTTCTGCCACAAAAACTCGCTCAAATCTGCATCACACAGCATACTTCTTGCCATTTCGAGAACTGTGAGATTAAAGCGTTCAGCTATACTATTTTATTGTGGTGTATATGCCACATATAGCTGTCACACAATTCCATGTTCATCCAGAAACTGATCAAAAATGCCATTAACATATTCCCGGCCATTGTCACTTCGTAAACATTTTATTTTTTGACCAGTTTGTAGCTTCACCATGGTTTTAAATACTTTAATTTGTCAAATACTTGATCCTTTGACCTTATAAAGTAGGCAAAAGTTCTTCTGGATCGATCATCGATGAATGAAACGAAATATTTTGCTCCACCGAGTGATGCCGTTTTGAAGGGGCCACAAACATCTGTGTGGACTAAGTCCAAACTTTTTTTCAGTTTCATTTTGGATCTTTTATGAAAAGGTAATAAGTGTATTTTGCTCTTCATACATACTTCACACTCTATGTCTTTGGGCAAATGTTTTAACGCCTTGGCGAAATCCATTTTCTGATCTGACAATTTTTGTAAACTCTGGAAATGTAAATGTCAGTAGAAAAACGAGCATTTTTATCGTTTTGGTTAAATAATAAATGATCAATTTTCGGTGCGCTCATCACGGTAGCTTTATTTTCGTCGTAACCCATTACACGTGTTTATCAAACTGCACTATAAACCCTTAATTTATTATTTTGTGTGTCCAAATTTTGTGTCTCCAAATTAGGAATAAACAGTACATCTGTCAATCTGACGGTATTTGTTGTTGTCTTAATGAGAACATCACCCACCCCTGCCTAGTGCTATAACATAGTTATTATTTGCAAGGCGATCATTCATCTCTTTATAAGAGAGAAATGCGTTGCGGTCACCACATATATGCGAAGTTGCACCGCTGTCAATGCACCAACTTGTTTTGTCTTGTTGATCATCGACTGTAGCAGAGAATGAAACCTCTTTTTGCTTTTGATTTTTTGTTCTGCAGTTCGCCGCGAAATGCCCTTTCTTCCCACACTTAAAGCCCGTAATATGCGATTTGTTTTTGTTTCGCTTAGGGCACTGCCACACGTTCAATATATATTGTGATATTTGGATTCGCGATCCATTTTAATGGATTGATGGATCACGAGCGTATGCTCATGTTCAATATTTATCGCGTCAGTATTTACGTTTTTTTGTGCAGTGCATATCGGTTATTAAAAAAATGTCGGGAGAAAACCAAAAAAATCCTTGTTAGCTATTTTTTACTTGCTTAATAATAATAACATTTTTTACTTTTTATTTGTTAAATTTTTTGCACTGCGTCCTTTATTTTATGTTTTATTTCACTTCTTATTAACGTATCGCGATCTAATATCATGAAAATGCTACACGTTCAATATTTATCACGCGATCTGGATTCTATAATTTAGGCCATTCTGCGATATGGATCGCAATCCATCAATACCGCATGATACACGTTCAATAAATATCGCGATATTGGATCGCGTTCAATATGTATTGAACGTGTAGCAGTGCCCTTAGGATTATCGGTAGACCGATTAGATGACTGAGCGTCAAATGCCTTGCGCAATTCGCCGTCTAGTTGTAATTAGTTTGGCAACCTCCGCGCTCCCCCCTCCAATAGTTTAGCCTTTAGCAAATTCACTGTCGGCAATGTGCCACGAATTCAACAGCAAAATCTAAATTGAAAGTAAAGTTAACGCTAGCAATTCATCGGGCATTTTTATATCCAGCTCAGTCAATTTGAAATGTACCCTCCTTTTTTCATAGACAGATTAATAAGCCTTTTACATAGAGACACCTTAGTGTTTGGACCACTCGGGCGGTGAACCTCCTTTAATTTGATCCACGCTTCATTTCACTTTATTATACGTTTAATGTGACATAATTATGTTAAAGCTATGTTAAGAATTATAAGAGCAAGAGCCTTCTTATCTTTTGCATCCCATTTAGCTAAATCTGCTGGTTTCATGTCTCCGGTTCTTACATTTTGGCCGCTTGCATAAGCCCATAAATCAGCATTTATGAGATTGCTTCTCATTTGCTTCTCATAATTTATCGATTTAATAAACCGTACTGACTTTCAAAAAAAAAATGATAACATCAAATTATGTAATATAGATTAAACCGTTCCTGGGCCCATAACCTGTTGGAAACCCTCTTGAAGGAAAGCGCACGTAGTTAATCTTATTACATTAATCGTTTATTCAGTACTGGTTGTGAAAAAATCAAGTGAAGTATAAAGAAGGTAAAAATTCGATAAATGGAATAAAATATGATATTCGGGTTGCAAATAACTGTCTTCTCCTACCTTTTTCCTACAGAAAGTAACGCTTTTGTAATTACCTCACTAACCAGCTATTACCCTGGGCCTATAAGGATGAATAATTTACCCGATTTAAGTAAATTTAAACAAGCCGAATACGAAAACAACGACAAAATTTAACTTTTAATAGGAGATGATATTTACGGCCCCAACAAACTTTATTTAATAAAGGTATTTTTCTCTAGTTGTCCCATTTTGGGTGGATTGTATCTGGTCCCACATCCGAAATTTCCTACTCTGAATGTGCCCATATAAACTTTTGCTCGTTGGACACTCAATTAAGGGCATATTTGGGATCAGGAAGAATTAATTGAATCAAGAAATCCTATTCAGAGAAGAATGTATGCGAAGAATATTTTCGAAGCACGTTTACTAAGGACTCTAAAGGCCGTTATACTGTAGCTCTACCTTTACGGCTATTTTTTGCCACATCGTGCTGTGTAGGGAGTGTAGTTCCACCACAAAGTCGGTAGCTGCAGTTGTATCTAAATTTTCTAGATCTCTATCAGTTTTAGCTCTGATTAGGAAAAATTAAGCGTTAAAATCAGTTGTTGTCAACAGGTGCTTTCAGATTTCAAAGAGAAGCGTATTATTTGTATGACTTTGTTCTGTGATTAACCAGTCTACGGTGATTTTATTGTCATTGTTTTTTTTATTATTATTAAGGTTTATTTCAAAAAAAATGCATGACAATTTTTATTTAAATATTTCCATTGTAAGTATTAATTTTTTTAGTGAAAACTTCAGAAAGTACATAAATAAAATATTTTCTTTTTTCAAGCTATCTACTTTCGATAGTTCCGGTGCAAATCTATATTTTGGTTAATCTTTCAAGTATTCGCTTTAAGGTAAATCAAAAACATCTGACGTATTTTTGAGACTGTCATACATTTTTTTCACTTTTCCAGTATGACATTTTCGAGAAAGGACATTTTTGAAGAATGGATAAAACCTCCCAAAATACATCGCAAAGGCGCCGTATTGATATTAATAATGGTTAGATATGGTCTTCAAGATATACCAGAAGACATGAAAAGAAATCTTAAGGCAAGTATAAATATAAAGCATACATATAAAGCAAACATGAAGCTCGAACTTTAGGTAGTGTTACACTATTGATGAAGATGCTTTTGAAAGTTTTATTATTGTCACGAAATTTATACATAAACAAATACCCATGGTATATTATGTCAGTTAACACAATTAAAATCCTTTTCATGGAAAATATATTATAAAGTCTTGCATTCTTCCTATAGAACAGCTTTAAGAAGAAGCTCAGGAAGCAAGAAAAAAAGATACGGGGAAATATAGAGAGTTGTTTACGAGAAAAACATCGAGAATAGACACGAATACGGATCTTTTCAATCGGCTATTAATATCTTCAGATCCTTTTATCGCAAGTTTGCGTCACACTCCCTTTCGAGTTCGAAGTTTGATAACAAAAGAAGTTCTTTCATTATTATCTGTTGATGCTTTCAAGGAAGAAGAATCTTTTAACGATGCTTATGAAACTGACTAAATTAAAATCTCTAGGTGTATTTATGTGCTTCATCTGTATTATTAATGTAATAAAGCAAAAACAAGTGAATAAAACAATTACTATTAAATATTTCTTAAAAATATTAAAATTATTTTAATACTAGAAATGACTACACCCGACTCTTTACATAAAAACTCACCTAATAATTTCATTATACGATTAATTAGTTGCATTCAACGTATGGGTAAATATTAGTATATATATATAACTGCAAATAATCTCAGACGATGTATTTAAGAAACCTATCTTTTATCTTATCATCACTAAACGATGAGTTATCTACTGGCCCCGCGTTACAAAATGACTTATCCGCGATTATGACTCCCTGGCGACATTTTAAATCGGTTTTCAATCAGATTTGGCAAATAAGTTTCGTCAAATCCGTACTGTGGAAAGTGATCAGCATTACCAACAAATTCTTCGTCGCGATTCGGTCGGACTGTTATCTATGGTACTGGTTCTGCACCGTAGGGTTTTGCACCAATTGGCCGTAGATGAATCCGAGACTTACTCTGAGGTGCTGATTCCATTATCGAAGCAAATTGTGAACTTATTAGCTGCAGGCTGTTTTAATCTACGAAAATGGACTTCATTTCCGAAGAATATCGAGTAAAAATAAAAATAAATAATTTCGATGAAAATGCAGTTGTAAAAGCCCTTGGATTAGCGTCTGACGCAGCGAAATTGTACGACCGTTTGGGCACGCTGGCTCCTATATCGATAAACGCTAAAATTACATTTCAGAAACTTTAGCTTGAAGGCTTAGTCTGGAAAGATCCTGTTTCTTCCTCTACAAAGTTGCTTTGGAGTCGTTACCTTGTAGACCTTAAGAACTTGGAGAAAATCCAAATTCCCCGCTAGTTTGGTACTTTTGAAAGTGGCTCAGTGGAGCTTCGTGGGTTTTGTGATGCGTCACAATCTGCCTCTACTGCTGCTGTATACGTTAAAGACTTAGATTCCTTCACAGTAAGCTCTGTGCAGTCCAAGTTGCCCCGCTGAAAGATTTTAACAATTATGTAGAGCAACCATTTTGGGTAAACTTGTGAATAAAGTAAAAAATCAACTCGAACGACAAATTGTTACTACATGGTACTGGACGGATAGTGTTACTGCTCTCTGCTGGCTCAGAGGTGAATCTTCAAGGTGGAGTATATATGTTGATAATCGTTTTGCAGAGGTGCAACGGTATACGATGTATCACCTGATTGTATACAAAGAAACCGCTGCTCAGCAAATTATGGCTGATTTGCCTGCCATACGACTGCAACCCTGTCGCCCATTTAAACATAGTGGAATGGACTATGCTGGTCCGATTACTATCAAGCAATCGAAAGGTCGAAATTCTGTTACCACCAAAGGTTACATCTGCCTTTTCGTCTGTATGGTAACAACAGCTCTTCACCTTAAGGCTGTGACCAGCCTTTCTACTGACTTTTCTCCCAGCCTTCAAAGGATTTACTTCCCGTCGAGGCATCTGTAAGAATATACAGTATCGGACAAAACTAAAGCAAGGACTTCTTTTTATCAAGAAACTTTACAATAACATTAAAAAGAATGACCATTTCAAAAAAACTATATTTGAAAGAATATAACCTACACTTATTAAAGAAGTTTTGTTGCTTAGTAGTTTAACTACTTTTTTATGTACTTATTTTAATACGTACGAAAATGCAGCGACAAAACTAAAGCACGAAACCTTTTGAATGTTTCTTCTTCTATACAATATTGAATTTACTAACAACAATTACTGTTATTTTTCCAAAGATCATTTTATGTGCATACAGAGAAAATTTTGCATTAAGTTACTAATTGTTTCTGTACTTACAAGGTCGTACAAGTTTGTTGTGAATTTTTTTGATTATTTCGCTAAATAAATGGCACGAAATAAATATTCAGTTCAGTTAAAAGAAAAAATTATAGCTGATTGTAATAACGGTGAATCTGTGACGGCCATTGCAACAAAATTTGGTATTCATCATAGTATTATATCAAGAATAATAGGCCGCCTTCGATCTTCGGGTTCTTTGGCTACAGTACATAAAGGTGGACGGCAACGAAAGACCAACAAACGAGATGACCAGGCAATAACACGCTTAGTAAAAAAGAATCCGTTCGTATCGCCAAGGACCATTGCCTCACAATTATCGTTAAACGTTACTCCCAGAACCATCCAAAGACGCGCTGTAGAAGGGGGCCTAAAATCCTATAAAAGTGCAAAATAGCTGTTTATTTCACGAAAAAATAGACTGGCCAGGATTGAGTTTGCGAAGAAACATATTAATTGGACCACTACATAATGGACAACCGTACTATTCTCCGACGAATCCTAATTTAATATGAACGGTTCCGATGGATTTAGGCTAGTTCAGCGACCCAGAGGACAGAGTCTTAAGCCACAATATACAAAAGGCACAGTGAAACACGGAGGGGGCAGCTTTTTGGTCTGGGGCTGTTTCTCAGGCCATGGCATTGGCCCAATTCATAGAATAAGTGGAATAATGGATCGATTCGTTTATAGAGACATTCTCCAAAATGTAATGCTTCCACATGCAGATGAGGAGTGGAGGTACCAACATGACAACGACCCCAAACACACATCTAGGTGTGTGAAAGAGTGGTTCGTATAAAATAACCCCATAGAAAATCTATGGGAAATTGTAGATCGAAATATAGACGGCGACAGCTGCAAAAATTTGGATGAACTCTATAAAAATGTGGAAAATGCCTGGAATAAAATTTTTCCAGACGTATTAAATAATTTAATTGACTCTATGCATCGATGATGTGCCGAAGTTTTACAAAATAATGTTTATGGCATAAAATACTGAGTTTTTTCTAGTCCTCAGTTATGTAGTATTGGCTACGTGCTTTAGTTTTGTCGCCTAAAAACATTGAGTTTTACCTTTCTTCTTAAATTTTGATAGTTTTTAATGAAGAATTCATGTTGTTTTTGTTTTATTTCAAAATATATTTCAATAATCTAGAATGTTGAATAAAAAAAATTCAATTGTCTAAACGAATTTTGAAAGGCTGTTTAACGACATTCGTAAAAAGCATTCCGTGTTTTAGTTTTGTCCGATACTGTATATTCATACTGCGGGACAAATTTCATTGGAGCTTCCCAAAAGCTAAAAAATACTCTAGCAGCAGGGTCGTGACTCGTTGCCTAAAGACATCTTGGAAACTCTGTCCAATACTGGCAAAAACTGGCGCTTTATACTTCCAGATTCACCTAATTTTTGAGGTCTTTGGGAAGCCGGTGTACAGTCAGCTAAACACCATTTAAGACGTATTATGGACCATCGCATATAGACTTTTGAAAAGCTTTATACTTTGCTGGTTGAAATCGACGGATGTCTCAAGTCGAGGTTCCTATATCTACTATCATCAGACCCCTCTGATGAAGCCCTTACACCAGCTCATTTTCTGATTAGCGAGCCCATTTTAAATGTCCCAGAAGAAAGTCTACTGGGCAAAATTGACCGACTGTCTCACTGGAAAGTTGTTGAAGCTCTTAAGCAACAATTCTGAAAACCCTGGGTTTCTGAGTACATCAACCGTCTTCAAGCCCGTCCAAAACGGTTCAAGCCACAGAAGAATGTTGAAGTTGGTGGCCTGCTCCTTATATTTGACGAACGTGTTCCTCTAGTCCAGTGGCTTCTTGCTCGTAGACAGAAGTTCATCCAGGTGTTGATGGCCGAGTTCGGTTCGTATCTGTTTTCACCGGTGGAAAAATCTATAAAAGCCCCATACGTAAAATTCGCCCCCTTCCGCTTAATGATATCTACGCAGAACCAAAACAAAACAACAATGAGTTGCAGTGAATCGAGGCACGGCATGGTTACCTCTGAAAACCAAACAAAATACCTCTGTGGCTCAAACCAAGAACTATTCGTTCTTTGCGCGGGGAATGTTGGGGATTTTTAGTGTTTATTTATACTTTTTATATTATTTACATTAACCTACTATTTATCTTACTTATAATTAAAATGTTTCCTAAACCTGTTCAAAATACTTTCCTATTCCTTGCCATTTGGTCACCCTAATCGTCAAAGGTTGTGGTTTGACGTAACAAAACATTGCGAAGAATATTCTTGCTGTCGCTGTTGTTGTTAGTCGATCTTCAACGAATCTAACTGTCCGTTGCTTGCCTCGTCTGTTTTGTCTCATCGTATGTAGATCAATATGATATCTGCAATGATTGTTTTGTTCGTCTTATATGTTCACTGAACCTATGTAATAAAGCTGTAGCAGTTGTTGTCATTGCATTGCAATAAATGACATGAATTATGTCTCTCGCTAGCCCTCTGCTAGTAGCAACAGCAGCATCACAGTGCAGTATAAGAAATCAATCGTTAAAGTTCTGCCTTGCTGCATCGTTTTGTTCATTTTTAAACAGTGACTTGTCTCGGAGTTGAAATAAACTTGTACAATTATTTAGACAGTGACCTGTCTCGGAATTCAAATCTGTGTAATTACAACATATGACTTACATTTAATAAACGAAATTATTTGTGAATTTAAAAATTAATACAAAAGTGCTACTATTCTCATACAATCCTCCACATAAGTTCCCACCGTTTATATTTCAGTAGATGAAAACTGCTTCTCTATTATCAATCCTTTTTGTTTTTTTAAATAATAAGTATCCGTTTCTTTTCACTACTTCTCATTGTAAATATTTCTGAAGATGTTGTTCGATGATTACCATTATTGCTTAGAGTACTGTTGTATTTTAAATCACACCCAAATAAAGAAAATATTTCAAACACCATATGCTTTTACTTAAATGGAATGTTCCAAATTTCAGTGCATCTTTGTTAATTAGTATGCCTTTAGATGGATTTGAAAACGGTGATTTCTTTTGATGACAATGGGACAGCTCTATGTGGATGTCGTGGTTTTCAAAGCATTGATCACTTTGTTGTCAGTCATTATAAAGCATAAACCAAAAAAAAGGACATTTGCTTGATAACTTCAACTTTAATGCAAAATTTGTTTCAAATGTTTTATATTGTTCTGCATAGACTCAACTTAATCCTTTGGTTTTGTAGTTGACTCAAAGCATATTGGCGTACTAAAGGTTTTCAATCCCTGTGTCGTGTTTGTTCATATATTATCCAGGGTGGATAACACATCATCCAATCCAACTTGCTCATACAAAAAAAATACATACTTGTACAAAATCATAGTTAACTAATTTCTCTATTTCGTCAATAAAAACAATCAGGTGCAAATCTGCATGCTGCACTGTGGATTGCTGTGGTAAATATTGCAATTGCAGTTCTTTCATGGAAATAAGATATAAAATGTGAAAGTATTATAAAATGTTGCTTCCTTTACTGACTAAAGCCTTCCATAAGCATAATTGTTTGATTCGACTTAGTTTTAGGTCCAGCATTACGGCTATTTCTTTTTCCTCCGTAAAACTTGTTGACCGTTTGGTATACTATACTATATATACTATTTCTCTTGCCACCACTGGCTGCTTCTCCTCTTTCGATACTTCTTAAAACGTAAACGTAATTATTTGAGTGTGTAAATAAATTGCAATAATGACTTTTGAGCTGTCCCACTGCAAGTTTAGCGGCAGCAGAACTTTTTCGAGCCGTTTAAAAAAAAAATTTTGTATATAAACATCATTGTTCGTAATTAGCTGACTTTATAATTCGATGCGTAAACTTGAATTTTATACTGTTCTATTTTTTCTATCAAATTATTAAATTGCTCGCTTGAGAAATAAGTGTTTGATTTCTCAAAGGAGACCATTATCCTCCACTTTTCAATGTAAATGTCCCACTGGATTGAATAGTGCTAAACACGTGCAATGTATATATGTATATTGGCAATTTTTATACAAACTATATAAGTGTGGGGAAGACGTAATTACCTGTAGAATAAGAAGGCGGTTCATTCACAACACATAGAAATATGTATAATAGAAAAAGCCTAAGATTTGGAAATTTCCATAAAGTAGAAAGGGCGGTTTGGTTATATTATATATTTGGTTATATTTAGTCAATAACATTTTTGCATTTAAAAAAACACACTTTTTCAATATTTCTGAAAGAATCTCACAATTCGAAAACAATACAAACACATTGTCAATATCAATGTCAAATGTTATTTAAAGATGCTAAAGAAGGTGTTTTACCCAGAACTTCGGCGAAGACGTATCCGTTTTAATAGCATTTGGTTCAAATAAGAAGAAGCAACTACACACACAGCCAGACCAGCTTTCGGCGGAGCTTCATCGAAAGTTCCCCAACAAATTAATGTCCAACTGACTGCACCAGTCTTTTTTATGCGACTATGCCAAACAAGAAGTGTAGAAGTCCATTAAAACAATAATTGAGATGATTCTTCAGGGCGCATTGAATAATTTTCTGATCATTTATCGGATATGCGTGAATGAGCATGTTATACCAAATAAAATTGAATTTTGTATACAATAAAAGAAATAAATATAATACATTGATTAAAAGAAAAGTTATTTGGATTTATTATTGTAGCACAATTTGTGGGTCGCCCTGTATCAGAAATTCTCAATAATTTGATTTTCGACAATTTAATTTGTATCTTCGGGGTTTCTACATAACTGATATTCAAACTTTGTATGACGAAGCAACCAACCAACAAACAATGTTGTTCGAAAACTGATGGTTTTTACAACAAACAATAAAAGAAAGAATTGTCATTAACTTGAGAGTTTCAGATTCATAAGACTTGATAAACTGTTCCCAAGGGCTATATCAAGTCTGCTGATGAAGATTCGTGGCTGGATCCAGAACAGCTATACAGACAACGCAGTGTTATAACATCATTCTGTCGAAAATTCTTTTCGTCAATTAAGCTTTGCAAAAACCTAGACTGGTCTTGATCATGAATAAACATAAAAACAAAGTTCTATTCCACAGACCGAGCTACACAAAAAAAAGGACTGTTAAGTCTCCGACACTTCAAGAACGTTCGTGTGAAATGTCATAAAAATTAGTCAAACTGTGGTATAGTATTTATCATCTTTTATTCGTTTGCCATCAATGTATGATACATGTACATTCCCGGTCTGAATCGACTGCTCTGCAAGGAACTGCGGATGTAAATGGCTTGAAATGTTTTACAGAGCCTACCTCTCAAGCTGGTTTTATCTCGACAAAATGTGAAATTACCCATCCCAGTATTTACCGTCCAGTTGGCAGAACTGTTGAGTTGAATAGCACTAAGAAATCCAGGTCAAGCAAGATGTATATTACAAGATTTTCATCCACTTTGACTCTGGTTATAATTTGACCACAAAAACCTTTGTGATTGAAATTATTACACGTCTTTTCTGTCATTTGTTCCCTCTAGAATTTCTCAATGGCATCCTAAGGATATGGCCATTTGCGATTATGACTACCTTGAGGTAGACTTACATTTATTATATGTACGTGCAGATATCTATTCAAATGTTATGCTGGCGTTCAGAACGATACTAAAGGACAACTTATAGTAATATGACAATAAGCCGAAAGAATTTATCGTTCAAAGGAAAGTTCTAAATCCAGAAATCCTATGAACGCCTGGTAGAAACTTTACTCAGCTCTTTTTTTGAATATCAATTGACCAGTGGAATATTTTTCGAGTTCCACTCGACGAGTGGGTGGGCAAAAACCACATCGTTGTCCCAATTTTACAGCCCTTTTACGAGGTGATTGGTTTTTTGTTCAAAGTATGCTTTTTAGATATTTCTCTACCGTGACATGCAGGATTAAAACAAATTTCCTTGCATCCCATGAACGAGATTTGGGAGAGTTTCTCACATTCAACAAGCCTATAAGCATTCTATTTTTAGACTCACTCAACGAGGCCTACAGATTAACGATGATTCCGATCGTCACAAGAATTTTCGATTATTCGACTATTCGAAGCGTTCATCAGACACATCGAGGTGACCGAGGTGCGTACGACAGTTTCGTATACTAACCATCGCAAAACGGTCGGTCTGAAGAGATTGTCCGATGTTTATTTCCTGTAAATTATTGCATTAGATGAGTATAGTACGCTGTGATGAATTTAATCCAAATGTTGTAGATGATAACTGTGCGTACAAAGAAAGACGACTTAACTGGAAATGCAGTTTACAAATTATAGTGATTTTTAAGAAACTACCTAATATCTCTAAACTCTGAAGTAAAGTGGAATTTCATTTTTTATTATAATTTCTCTCTAAACGCATGTTGTCAAATGTTATAACAAATTTTCATAACACTGATTTCTTGCAAAACGCTCAATATCTTTAAACTACAAATTCTGATTTAGGCCGTATTTCCTTACAACCAAGGAAGTGATATCCGACGTTTATACACAAACAACGAAGATACAAAGTAAATTTCCGGAAGATTTAAGTGTTTTTTAAATGCGAAAACGTCATTGCGTTCAGTGCATAACCAAATCGCCCCTTCTACGGAAGTTGCAAACCTTTAGGCTTTTCCTATTATACATATTTCTATGTGTTACGAATGCATCGCTTTTTTTAATTTCTTATTCCTCAGGTAAGTACTTTTTCAACGCCATCCCACACTTACAATATTTGTATCAGAATTGCCACAGGTGCATTTCAGATCATGCAATTCAAATATGTATATAAATATACATACATTAAATACAAATATACAATATCACCCAATACGGTAGAACATTAACATTGAAACATGAGGGATAATGGTCTCTTTTGGGAAATCAAACACATTTTCCTCGAAGGAGAAATTTAAGAATTTTATAGATAAAATAGAACGGTCAACTTTCAGCTTCACGCATCGGAAGTTTTGAAATTTAGTAATTTCGCAAAGATTTACGAAATGGTTATGAATATCAGTGTTCATATTCAAATTTTTGTAAATGGGTGGACTCAGAAATATTAATAGTATAGGACTTGTGCCATAAGTCGACATCAAGCAATTTATTTGTAGAAATAACGACGGTTTAGACACATTTAAAAAATGTCAAAAAAGGAGAAGCCAGTGGAGGCAAAAGAAATGGCTGACATTCTTCTCACTGCTTCATCCAAGCTGCTAAAGTGTGTAAATTAAAAGTGCTATAACACCAAAGCCGTCTACAGATTTTACGTAGGAGGAAGCTACGGCACAAATACTGGAGCTGGAACTAAATCGAGATAAATGTTTAGCCTTACGAAAAGCTTTAATCAAGGATGCAAAAGACTTTAAGTCCAGGACAAAAACAGAAGAATTAGTTGGATC
Source organism: Philornis downsi (assembly GCA_019455685.1). Lineage (NCBI taxonomy): Eukaryota > Metazoa > Arthropoda > Insecta > Diptera > Muscidae > Philornis > Philornis downsi. The sequence continues at coordinate 103,033 of JAHXMU010024612.1, forward strand.
TCTACAGAGGAAAATAAAAAGTTTGGAACAAATTCGTATTGAAGTTAAAGATTATCCCGTGCTTTACAACTGACAACAAAGCCATCAATGCCTTGGGAAACACAACATCTACATGGGAGTGTCCCATTACTATCAAAAGAAATAATCTTAGTTCTCAAAATGTAATAACGGAAGTAATAAACAAAAGATTCGCTTAAATTTTGGATATTCCTGTAACGTGGAAGGATATGGTTTTTGGCACAAATACAGTATACCAAGCAATGATTGTAACCATCCAAGAACTTCTTCACATATATTTATGATGAAAAGTAGTGAGAAGAAACGGGCACGAAATTATTTGAAAAAAAAAAAAAAAACAAAAACGATTAATAATTGACAAGCAGTTTTCATCTACGGAAGTACAAACGGTGGGAGCTTATGTGGAAGATTTTCTAGAAATTTTGAAATAAAGTCTAAAATCACTGGAATAAATGAGGAATTGTTGCAAAAACTAATATTCTTTTGGTGGTATTGAATAGCAACCGCCGACATTTCAAAGCAGCCCCTGGAAATATAGTCAACATATATTTGTACGGCAATTTGGAGAAAAATTCTTAGTTAGTCATGCAGTGAATAACATCCATATTGTGTTTGGTTCGGTTATATCGTGTAATGGTGTAAACATATCCGGCATTTTTAAAAATCAATTATATATGTTCATGGCAGTATAAAGGGATTTTCATGAAAGTCAAACACTACCGATTCTAATATGCAATTTCTAATATCCACTTGCAGAATAATGACAGTTGATGTACAACTATTATGGGCACAGTATTTGCCAAAAACCAAAGAGACACTAATAATTAAACAATTAAAGAATAACCCCATTGGGGTTCATATCTGTGGTTACAAGATGAAATGACTTACCTCCGAATTTTTTGTAATATCGGTAATATAGAAATTTGTGGTAAATTCAGAAATGCAGTATATTTTGAAACGGCGCTTATATGACAACATGCATCACATGGGTCACATGGGTAAGCTTTTACACAATGTTGTCGCAGAATATGATTTACTCTCATTATTACAAGAGCCTTCAAAAAGTCTGTGAAATTTCATACTAAATTTTGCCTGAAAAATGCATAAAGTCTTTACAAAAGTAGATAATGAGAGTGCGGTTAACACCTTTCAAGTTTTGCGAACATTGTATGTAATTGTAATTGTCTGATGGCTTCTTGCGGTCTTGTGAAGAAAATAATTGTGTTCACTTACCAAGTTGAGGAAATTAAATCTCTGTTATCGCACAGCGTTAGTTTTTATGCCAAGCACTGCAACAAAAACAAGCCTCTCATCAAAGAATGCCTATGTTCAAGACTGGTTTGAATTATAAATTGAATGGTTTTAGTGGATCTCTTTATTGCTCCTCAAATGCTGATGAGAAAGCAGTTATGTGCTTATGACGTTCATAAGCGTAATTGTGTGGGCGCTGCTGTTATCATGAAGCTGTTGTAACTGATGTTAATGCAGATGCTATAAGCAATGATGCAGTTGATAATGTTGAAGATAATTCTGGTAATTGGAGAAATGTTACGTGACGAAGAAAGCGCAGAAAATACCTTAAAGTTATTTGTTGCGTCAAATGAAAAAAATAATTAATTAATCATAGTTAAATTATTGAATTGCATATTGTACAAAACCAATTTGCATTTTTGTTTGTCAAAAAATAGTTTGTGGTAAATACCAAACTTGTACAGTGTGAACACACTATAAAGAAATTGCATCTAGTTATCGATAACATAAAAATGTATTCCCCTTGATCGTATCATCACTGGATTATTATTGGAGACAAAATTGGAAAACGAAGTTGAAGCGTGCACTTCGCAAAAATAAAGAAAATTTAATTCGTCGAAAATAAAGTTTCATTTGCGGCAAAAATCATTGCTCGACAATTTGGCGCCCAACGTGGGGCACTGTAGAAGAAAGTTGATGAGTTTAGCGGCTGTATTGTGGAGTTGCAGTTGCTGGTGATGTTCTGGAGTTGTGTGACTGCTGTGCAAAAGTAATCTTCCTGGTCAGTTGGTGGTTTAAGACAGGACGTGGAATTACAGCAAAAAATTGCTGTGGATAATAATGAGGTTGTATTTATGAAATTAAAATATTAACCAGTCCAATTAGTTCCAGTTTAACCTCAAATAATTTGACTTGGCTGCGAAAAAGAACCTTGAAAGTAGTTGCTGTATATAAATTTTGGCTATGTGCAACAATTACATAGTACACATCCATATGTATTCTTGTATTTTGTCAAATGCATAACATCTTGTGGAATGTATACATTGTGCTTGTAACAATTCGAAATCTGTGATAGAGTGTAAAAGTCAATAGAAAAAATCACACCACATGTAATCCTACAATAAAACCATATCCCATTACATAGTGTCCCATCAACATTCCTAATTTTCGTAATTTCTCCACCCAATATCCGGCATTTTGTCTTACACGTTGATAGATTTCCACAATTTCACATTTCCACACACACACACACAGATTTCCATAACTTTTTTATATATTCATCAAACATTTAACTTAATGTTTTATGTCTAACAGTTTCATTTCAGTGTGACAGATTGTTTGATAAATTGACTTACCAAAGAGCTTGGAGTCATCGTGAAATTGTGAATATCAATTTGATTATTGCGGATTATTCAACGTTTATGGTCAATTGTATTGAAAGTTTGGATTATTTTGGTGATTTTTATATTTTTTTTTTTTTGTAAAGCAACAATAAATACTGTTACAAATATAGTACCTGAGTGATAATTTGTAATTGAAAATGACTCACAATGATTAGATAGAAGGTGTTGACACTAATCGTTCAACGCTACATAAACAGAGATCGAACGCTAAGGGTAATATTACCAGTATAAAGAAAATAGTGGAAGATAGTGCTTCCTCATTACACACAATCGATTTGGAATGTCGTTTGGAAGTCTTAAATTCTAATATAAAGGAATTAGTAGCCTACGAGATTGAGAGATTGGCTTCTGACGATAATAAGAGAAATGATTTGGAATAACTTCGTATAAGCGCAAAGTCTTTAATTTTATTAAAATTAGGAGGTAGTAGACGGGCAAGTGTCAACATGTCTATACTATGAGTATTCCCATTCCTCCAGCAAATAGATTACCGCAGTTGAAGATTCCGAAGTCTAGTGGCAAATATTCTAAGTATAAAAACTTCGTAACGAGTTTCAATAACTTAGTCAATGGTGATCCCACTCTAAGTACCATTGAAAAATTCAATCATCTAATATCGTGTCTACAAGGTGACGCATTACGTACGGTAAAGGCTTTCCAAGTAGACGAAGAGAATTATTAAAGCGCTTTGAAGAGATTTGCAGACATACATGATAACAATTGTCTTATATTTCAAGATCACATAGCATCTTTGTTTAACATTACTAAGATGAATAAAGCTTGCGCATCTCAATTAAGAGAAATTGTTGATACAGTGTCAGCTACATTGGATTCTCTTAACCACATTGGCTCTGATAGAGGTATCACTCAGGCTATAGTTATTCATTTGGTATTATCTAAAATTGATTCAGCTCCAAAAGAGAAATGGGATGAACAATTAGATTATTCAAAGTTGCCAACATGGAGTGATTGAGCATCAGTCTTGATACGAAGAAGTCAATTCTTAGAGATAAATGAGAGTAGGAATGTAACACATGATAAAAAGGCTAAACAGAATAAATAGAAACCTAGTGACAGAGATAGAAATGCCCGGTTTTCATTTTCGTGCTTTCAGAGGAGCAAAGAATCTATATTTTGTGCAGATAGACAGTATTCAATAGCCGACTGCAAATTGTTTTCGAATTTTAATGTTCGTCAACGCTTAGATTATGTTAAGCGTAAAGGTTTATATATAACAGTCTTGAATACGGACACATGGTTAAAAGGTGCCGGTGTAGTTTGTGCCAACGGTCTCATCACCAACTTTTGCTCAATCAAGAGTTAGTTCGTCAGATTAATTCGGCTGCTATTAATTCTAATAGTTCAGCACAATGCAGAATAGATAATGCTGTTGCTAATAGCAATTCAGAACAATATTATAGATTAACTGCAAATTTTGATCATGGTTCAGCTTAATGTTCTGATGCCAATACAAGTAGAAAGAATGCTCTTAGTGCAGTTTCAATGTGTTCTGAGGGATTAGGCCGGCAAGTGATTCTTGCTACGTCATTAGTTTTTATAAAAGATAAATGTGGAAAGTACTTAATGGTTCGTGCCTTATTAGATTCATGTTCACAGGTGAACCTCATGACGGAAGAAATCGCCCAGCGATCATCATTACGTCGTGGTGAAACTAAATTGGATATTGTCGGCGAAAATCATAGGCGAGTTAAACATAGTATTAGCACTTATGTAAAGTCATGTGCTAACGAATTTGAATTCATGGCCGATTTCTATGTTTTAAAAACAACAAAAAGATAATATATTATAATCAGCAACGCAGGAGTCACATTCGAAGAGTTGACAGCCGTGTTAGTCGACGTGGAAGCCGTTTTAAAATCCAGGCCAATTACAGTAATCACCGAGGACCCCAACGACGAAGCCGCTTTAACTCCCGGCCATTTGTTGATAAGATCATCGCTGGAAGCCCTGCTAGGCGTCGACGAATCCAGCAGCAAGAATGGCTGCTTGAAGCGGTATCGAGTACTGTACTCGCTCAAGGAGCACTTCTGGGATGCGTTGCGGCAGGATTATATCTGGAGGCTGCAGAATGGAACCAAGTGGGTTTCCCCTACCGTCAACGTGAAAATTGGGGACACGGCTTCCTCCTCAGAAGTGTCTCACAGGGAAAGTAATCGGCGTTCAAACCAGCGCATACGAGAAGATTCGGGTAGCAAAAGTAAAAACCAGAGACAGAATTTATAGACGTCCAATTCATAAGTTAGCTTTACTTCCTGCTAGTGAGTTGCAAGCCGAGAAACAGGTAAATGCTTGCAACGGGGCCAGTGTTGCATCAAATGAAAAAAATAATTAATTAATCATAGTCAAATTATTTAATTGCACATTGTACAAAACCACTTTGAATTTTTGTCAAAAAATTGTTTGTGGTAAATATCAAATCGATAACATAAAAATGTATCATTTCATTACTGGATTATTATTGAAAACAAAATTGGAAAACGAAGTTGAAGCGCCCACTTCGCAAAAATAAAGAAAATTGAATTCGTCGAAGATAAAGTTTCATTTGAAGCAAAAATCATTGCTCGACATTATTGGTGCCAATTTAACTTAGAACTTGATGTTGTTGTGAACAAAAAATGGGTGCATTTACCTTCATTTAAAGCTACAAAATTAGAATAAGCTTCATTTATTTAGAGTACAACAGCTATTTTTAAAATTTGGCTTAAATTGTTTTCGAATCTCGACCCCAATCCCTTCTTATTCCAGCAGACGTATTTTTTATCTTTGAAATCACTTAGCTGAAGAAGGGATATTTGTTCCGTAATGCTTCGTCATCGTATCATGCCTGGATTTATTGATTGTCCTCATTTATTATCTTTAAATGAGTGTCATATTATTACCCATTCTATTTTGCCACTCACTCTAATAGTGCTATGCAAAATTTTGTTCACAGATCTATCCATTATAACTCGATACATAATTCTGTTGATTTTATTATTCCTCAAGATAAATGAAAAAACATATTATTGAATTTAAGTATTTAAATCACATAATGTATTGTTTCTAGTTTGTCATCAATATAATTATTCCTAGGTTGAATAAGTGAAATGAAATGAAACACGAGTATCTCGCGGAAACTGTGGGAAGGATTATCCATCTATCCAGATTACCCAAAATTGATGAATTGAATAACGTTAAGAAATCCAGTTCAAGCAAGATATGTATTACAATATTTTTTCCACTATTGACTCTGGTTATAATCAGACCACAAAAACCTTTGTAATTGGAAAGGTTATACGCCTTTACTGTCATTTGTAGCCTCCAGAATTCCTCAATAGCATCTTATGGGTATGGCTACTCCCGATTATGACTTCTTTGAGCTAGACTTACTTTTAGATGCAGATATCTATTCTAAAATTATGCTTGCTGGCGTTTAGAAAGATGCCGAAGGACAACTTACTTACAACTTTGCCCGCATAGTAATTGTTGAAATACAGTTTAACGACGAATCCAAACGTCACAGATTGAGATAATGTCGATTATTCGACTACTTGTCGAGTTTAGTTATGTTGTTTACCGTAATTTTGCTAGTATCTCTGTGTCGAATTCGTATATAAATAAATTTTTATTAGTCTAAATGCTTTTACCTCAGGTCTCGGGACCCAGCACAGCCCCAGCTAGCTTAAATGTTGCACTCATTTCAATGAAGGTGAGATATCCAGCTGGGCGTACTTATAGCTTAATCATTTTATTGATTGTTAATCTTTTAAATGGATATAAAGTAAAATAAACACATTTCTATATTGGCAAACGAAAAACCAGCTTTTGATTTTCATTGGAGCCTTCATTTACAATGTGATGGGTGCAGCAGAATAGGATTTTTGCCCAAACTATAGCACCTGCCTATTTTGTTTTCACCGGCCCTTTTAATTCAAAGCCACTGGTAACTATTAATAATCAGTCACCTTGCAAGCTGATATTTGAATTAAAAAGCCTAGCCAAATGTATCGCCTAAAGTGTGCTTAGTAATTGATTTTATTTTCCAAATTCGTCTGCTTGTATTTCAATATAACGGTATTCTTAATCCTATTTTCTTATGTCCACTTTTCTTCAAAGATGACCGTGGAACAAACGTTAGCGTCAGCGGCGAATGATATCGAGCCATGATATGCGATTTTTTGCCCCAATTGGCTGAGTTGAACTTGGTTGACATGTGGTTTCATCAGGACGGTGCAACATACTACACCGCTTGTGAGACAATGGATATGTTGAGGGGAAGAATTTGGTGAGAAGCTTATCTCTCGATTTGGCCCTGTGAGTTGGTTCCCAAGATCTTGCGATTAAACGCCTCTTGACTATTTCTTGCAGGGTTAAGTCAAGTCGTTAGTCTATGTGAACAAGCCGAACACTATTGAATTCTGCATAACATTTGTTTTATTTTACTTTGTATTATTTATTGAAGAGAAAGCTCTTATAATTAGAGACTAACAATAAGTGATTAAATCTTAAATCTAAAAATTATAATTGAAATTGAAATATGATTATACGCGCCTCAGGGAGTTACCAGGGCTGTACGAGCTTAATATATATCTGTTGACTGATGCTTAATTGTTGCTCACAAGGGGAGAAATGCTTGTTGCTGTGGGACCAAATTGAACGGTCGGGCGATCAGAGCTTTTAGGTCGAGAGTAATTAACCGATTGAATGAGGCGCCTTGCAAGAGCGTTAACATGGCTATTAAGTTTTTCTATGTATTTACTTCTGGATTTTTGGAATTCCGTTTTTATCATTGGTATTCGTAAGTCTTTGTGAATGTTCTCGTTTCTGATGAAACAGGATGCTCCTGTAATAGTTCTTATAATCTTGGATTGAGCTCTTCGCAGCAGTTCAATATTGGATGTGCTAGAATATCCGTACAACTGTATACCATAAGTTCAAATTGGCTTTATAATTTGATTGTAAAGCAGAACTTTATGTTCTAGCTTTACATGACGGCATTTTAGTTCATTTACTTAAATTCGCCATTGCGCCAACCAAAAAATGAGTTTCAAGCTTCCTTGCAGCTATCACCATATTCTTGTGTCTGCTTAAGATTACTGTATCTGCAAAGTTAGAAGTTACCAGCTGATTGCTTACAGGAATATCAGATATGAACAGCATGTATAATTGAGAATCTGAAGTAGTGTGGCATTTGTGTCTTACTATAAAACGCCTATTGGTTAGATAAGATTCTAAAACGGCATGAACGTTTTATGGTAGTATGCACCTTATTTTATGAATAAGCTCCTCATGCCATAATTTATCAGAAGTCTGCGCTACATCAAGGAACATGGCAGAGTAATATTCTCTTTGTCCAAAAGCGCTTCTTATTTCATTTGTTATTCTGTTAGCTTGTTCAATTGTACCATGCTTCTCTCTAAATCCAACTTGATGGTTAGGAGTTCGTGCTCCAGCAGGTAATGCGTCAACTTTAATAGAAAGATTTTTTCAAAGAGTTTTGATAAACAGTGAAGAAAGCTTGTTGGCCTGTATGAGGAGGCCAACGTTGTGTCTTTTCCGGGCTTCGGTATCATTATTATAAGAGATTTTTTCCAGTCAGTTGGAAAGTATCCAAATGTAATAATAGCGTTGAAGAGCCTTGCGATATAAATGAGAGCAGAGCGGGGTAATTTTTTTGAGCATAGTAGGTGTTATGCTATCATATCCAGGAGCCTTTTTATGTTTAAGTTTTTAATTAATTACGCTTACAACGTCATTCGTGGTAGTGTGGACATCAATGATATGTGTATGTGAGTGTTGTTGCAGAAGGCTGAGAATACCAGAAGGAGGTTTCGGTTGAAATACTAGACTTAGATGTTATGCAAAAACATTGGCCTTTCCTTCGTCATTTCTTGCCCATTCACCAGTAGAAGTTCGTGATGGATTTTCACTTTCAACAGGAGGCTTGATGTTTTGATTTGTTTTCCAGAGAGATGATTTACTTATATTATTTGAGGAAAGGTTGCTAATGAAATTGTATTGTGTTTTGTTCTTCTCCATTGAAAAAGCTTTTCTGAGTCTGCTTTCTGCAGTTTCAAGAGTTAGTTCGGGTTCTGACCTATTTTGCTGCCATTCACGTCTACACCTTCTTTTTTCAAGAACTAATGATTGGTTTTCATAGTTCGTAAAGAATTTCGGGCTGCAACGTTTACTAGCATTCGCTGGGGTACAGGCTTTTACAGCGGAAATTAAAATATCATTTAACACCACAACTGCATCATCTATGTGTTCACTACTTTCGAACGAATATTCCGTATGAATATGTGAATTTATATATTTTTTGTACTTAAGTCAGTTTGTTTTGCGTGTTGTTAATTGCGGGGGAAACCCAGCTAAAAGTGGGTTTTCTAATATGCAAAACAAAATTAGAGAGTGATCAGATGTTAGGTCTGGTTTAGTTTCAGCGGCTATGAAGTTTCTATTAATGACTTTGGTTATAGCAAAAATGATAAGACCAGGAATTTTGCTGTGATCGGATGGCCAATATGTCGGGTGGCTAGGTGAAGTAAAATCAAATGTATTAGGGTTTTTGGTAGGTATGTTGTAGGTGTGTGTAGATGTGTGTCACCTAGGGTATCAAAGAATTCCTTGAAGTCGTCTTCACTTATTGCAAGCCGGGGTGGGCAATAAACAGCGGAAACTGTTAAATGTTTACTATCATTTTGTAGCTGTATTGAAGTTGCTTGTTTCATGCGATTGCAAATCAGAATACCTGTACCGCCATGTGCTTTTCCATCTGAGTGATTTGTCTTGTAAAACTTGAATCCAACTGTGATCGATTTTTTCGTTTCGCAAGAAATTATAAATTTCCTGCTTATGCTGACTAACGTCATTGGCATTCCAAACACAAATTTTCAGTGGACTCATTTCGGGGCAAGAACGATTCCAAGAAGCTGGTGGTGAAATTCAAAAGACATCAATTGAAATTTTGAACACATCAGTTGAAATTCGAAACACATCAATTGATATTCCAAGTTCGTCATTTGAAATGTGAAAAAACATAAGTTAAATTCGACCATAGCATGCTCTACACTTTAACATGTATAATGGGTAATTTAATTGTAATGGTAACACAAAATTGGATAGTCGCCATAGTCAGCCGGAAAGTATGAACTTATTTAGAAATAATGAAAAAAAAAGAATGGACTACGTACGAAGTCTAAATGAATTCATGCGAGCCAGTAAGCGGATAGTATTTATTGATGGAACTAATTTCAACTTGTTGTGCCGTCGAAGACAAGGGTGGTCCAAAGTTGGAACCCGCGCTGTTCAAGTATTACCTGCCTCAAGAGGACCGAATGCCCATCTAATAGGAGCAATTGGAGCATCTTCAATTATTAACATGAATATAAGAAGTGGATCCTTCTACGCCGTTGACGCCAACGAATGAATAGAGACTATATTTAGATGTTAGGAAACATTGGGACAATCTTTTTAAGATTTGATTGTTGTCTGTGATAACGCACCTTTTCACAGCAAATTAGAAGACATTTTCAATACTTCACCAGCAACTCTATTAAGATTGTCTCCGTACTCTCCACAGTTGAGCCTCATCGGAAATATAGGCATATTGGCCAAAATAAAAGTATATATGAAACTGAACATGGGGCTTTCGTTATTAAAACGCCCAAACATAGGAGATCAAAGATTGACATATATAGAGAGTATCGTCGACCAAGCGATGAATACAATTACCGTAGGCGATTATTGCCGAGCTATACAGCATTCTAGTACGTTCAACCAAATGGCATTGGCTTTGGAAGATATTCCACTTGGTACATGTTTAACTTCTGTCAAACCGATAGTTTTATTTCACATATCAATAGTAACAACGTTGGAAAATATGTAAATTCCATTTTTTAATATTAGCATTTTTAATATTACTATATTATTAAAATCTTATAATCTTATCTTATAATACATGTGTAACTCCTCATTTTTTAGTAATAAAATCTTCTTTAAACAGCTAATTATTTTTCGAATTTCAATTGATGTGTTTCACATTTCAATTGATGTCTTTTGAATTTCAATTGATGTGTTTTGAATTTTAATTGATGAGTTTCGAATTTAAATTGATGTGTTTCGAATTTCAAATGATGTGTTTTGAATTTTAACGACTTGTTGATGAAGAAACTAGAAAATATTGAGACACAGCTCATGTTAAGGACTTAAAAAAATATTTCAACTGATCCCATAGGCTGCAAACAATGCCTCACGACGAGTTCGAGCAGAGCTGTAAACGTTTTCGCACGTTAATGGAAACCCAAAATAAGAAAACTCGCGAAACAGTTCATCCCGAAAATTGCATCTGAGGAAACTAATCTTCCCAAACTTAATGTAGAAGATTTGATTTCTCACTCTTTCCAGCCAGAGGACATACTTGGAAATTTGGTGAAAGATCTTTGAATTGACTAAAATGACGAGCCTGACCCTAACAAAGATGTTTTGTGGGACGTATTCGCTTTGATTTAATCCATTTTACTAGAAAAATGAACTCTCTTCAAAATACATTCCAAATATGTAACCGTATAAGAACACATCAGACGCTGCCTAGATATTTGGATTATTATGGAACATGAGAAATTGGTCTTCAGTTCCATAAAAATCTAAACAATCGGGGAGAAGTAACGGAGTTTTCGTTACAAATTATTAACTCTTTGTATACGCTTGAAATGATGATGTTTGAATTTACATTTCAACAGTATTTTGAAATTATAAAGCATGTATAAAAAGAAAGAATATAAAAGAAATTGTATATAATGCAACGATCTAATCGTTCAGCAACACATATATACACACGCACACACACACACACACACACAAAACTCCCAGCCAAAAACACAAATTGATAAAAACGATTTTTGGAAAACTACTTTGTTCATTATTAATAGGCACGTGCTGGCCAAGCTTCGTACATTTATTTTAAACAAGTGTGGTTATAAATTTCGCATTCAAATAATTCAAAAAACAAAAACTTGTACCTTCAAAGTTGAATTTTTGTTGTAAAATAGCACATATTTGGGATAAGTCGTAGTCACAATTTTAACACCTAGGAACGATTTTCATGAAAAAATCATAATGAGTGACGACGCACATTTTCATTTGAACGGATATGTTAATAAACAGAATAGTCGGTTCTGAGCAACGGAAAACCCTCAGATTATTCATCAGTCACCTTTGCACCCATTAAAAGTGTCAGTCTGGAGCGCAATTTGGTCAGGAGAAATAATTAAACTTTACTTCTTTGAGACTGAAAACGGCGTAACGGTAACTGTCAATGGGGAGCGATATCGTGATATGACGCCTTTTTAACGCCACAACTGCATGCTTTGGGCTTGATTAACATTTGATACCACAGACGGTGACATATCGCTTACAGGCAGGATTACAATGGAATTACTGCGAGACCTTTTTCCATAAGTTATTTCCAGAAATGGTGATTTTGATTGGCCTCCACGGTCGCCCGGTTTGACTGCACCGGACTTCTTTTTGTGTTGATATCTGAAAAACAAGGTTTATTGAAACAAACTGCTCCGGACTTCTTTTTGTGGGGATATCTGAAAAGCAAGGTTTATGCAAACAAATCAGAAACGCTTGAGCAACTCGAACAAAATATTCGTGGTGAAATTAATGACATACCGTGCGAAATGTGTGCGAATGTAATGAAAAATGTGCTCAAAAGGGCTCGAATTTGTGAGGCTAACAGGCGGACATTTACCTGATATTGTATTCCATAAATAATTGCCAACATTAAATAAAACGTTTATCAATATAAGATCCATTCTCTTTCATTTAATCAAAAATTATAAACAAACAAAGTAGTATACCTTCCCAACGGACACTTTGTATTATATGCTGCCAGCTCAAATTTAAAACATTCTATTTTCGTAGAATTATTGACATTAAGATTCTAAGCAATAAATATATTGTATAGAGACTTGTCGTGTCTATTTTAGAATATGTCATTTAGTTTTAATTGTGTTCATACAAATTTTCTAATAGTAGCCACTTAAAGGATTATAAATATTAATGTTTGGAATCTCTTCTATATAGCAAGGCAGGTTTGATAAAAATTTTTGTTAATATATTTACTCGCAATTATTTCACTGGATTTATGTAAATATGCAATATTGATATTGTGGTATTTTTTAAATTTCCGAACTTTCATACTTATTTAACTTTCATGATATTTTAAACCTTAAACCCCGAAGTACAGCTGTTATCAAAACTTTTGAAGCAAATCCACTAAGTCACAATTTTTATAGCTTTGTGCTAGTTCAAGTTCCATCCTTACAAAATGACGAATTTGACCATATTCACTTTTTCGCTCCATAGTCCTAAAACTGCGTCCGTTTTGTTTTTTGTGTTGCCTAACTCAATTTGAGAATTTAGGGTAATTTTCCCTGTAGACTTTTCGCGGTGAAACTGCATTTTTTGTTTTTTTTTATGTTTTTCTTTGCGAGGAAAGCCTTTTTATGTGGCAACGATAACTTTTTTTTGTTCAAATCATAGCATGTTCTATATGTTTTCAAACTTGTGGAATGAAATTTTAATATAAATGTATTATCAAGCGTATTATGACGTAAGACTTTTGTTCTTCCGATTCAGTGTTGGAAATCAACGCAAAAAAAAAGTTGACAATGCCGATTGACTTTTGCTTATAAACAATGTCTCGTGGTATTCTTTCCTTTTGAAAACAGCGCTATTAAGTCAGTCCTAGAGAAACGAATTCTCTCTTCAAGCAAACTAAACGTCTTCGTTTGAGAAGAAGATTTATATTACACCTCAAAACACGCAATGGTGTAATTATAGGACCCGTTGCCACTAATTTCATATGGCTGATAAGCGGTGAATGGTGTGGACTTGAAACAGAATGCTATCAAACAAAAAAAAAATTGCTTGAGCCTACTAGTTTCGTTAGTCATGTCATCATTGCAAGTCTGTGATCCATCCGTTTTGAAAAGCCCACAAATTGTCGCCACTGTCAAAAATGTTTTTGAGCTTTTTTTCGATCACTTGGGATCGTTGCCTTTACCTACATATTAGAAAACAAATTTGCTAAATTTCAGTAATGTGACAAAGAGGGAACAGGGTACATACTAGTTAATTCGCATGGCAGATATATACTCGTATGTACCGGTTAATGTAATCTGCAAGACTTGATATTATAGGAATAATGGGCATGTGACCGTAGACATCTCAGTTATGACGTGTACTAAAGACTGCTTTGCTAATTTCCTGTATTCACCATTTAGAGGACTTAGAGTATCTAGGCACGGATAAACCAATCTTATCGGCACCGTGCAGTGGGCGGAAATGCAAAAAAAAAAAATGGCAATGAATCCGCAATTGTTGAGTGGCTAATACAATGGAATATGCCATAGTTGAAGTGTTGACGACCGCAAGTCCTACGACTGAAACATTTATCCCTAATAGTTGGCAAAACCATCCAATCAAATTTTTTAATTCTGCAGCAGAATGCCTACAAAAAATATTATAAAATCTTTCTCAATATTTTCACCGATAAAAGGTTGGTTTTATTCTACTTTTGTTTTAATTCTTTGTCACAATTTTTAACAGATTTGCAAAATAGATTCCCAATAATTGGCCTACAATATGTTGTAAAATGCCGAGAAAACTTAAGGAATTCTGATTTTTCACAAATACGCAAGATAATATTTTGCCATTTTTTGCATTTTAATGGGAGCCGCTTTGTTTTGCGGTAAAAATATCTAAAAATGTTTAAAAATTTTACAACTGCAGTTATCATATTCTCTAGCTTTCGCAGAATTTAATCATGAGTAAACCATAATGAATCAGCACATTTTTATACAAAACGAAAAGATATAATGAAACAGAAAATTTCAAATATTCAACAATCACGATAAATTGGAATACAAGTATTAAAGCCGAAATTCCCATTATAACGATGTCACTAAAATGATATGGTATCAGTGCTTTTTTACATGTCCATTAAGAACAAATGTAGATTGCAATAAGTACATTTTTCCAAAATGTCTTCATTTCTTGCAAAATATCAATAATTTTTCATAAATAAATTGAAATATTTCGAAAATCTCCGTCCAACCCAAGCGGCATCACATATCATATCTTCATCATGTACGAGTATACTCCGTTTTATATTCAACAATATGTAAAAGTAAATAAAATAATATTATTCGTAATTTTCTAAAGTCACTTTTACAATATTTAATTTTGCTCAACGAATGTAAGTTCACGAATAACCTGGTTATTGTTGTTCTTGTAAATTTTGTGAAAAATCATGTTTTATTGCAGTAAACCCATGTAAACACTTTATAGATGTTAACGTTAAAATTAAATAAAGCAAATTATTTTATTTCAAAAATCTATGTATAGAATATATTATCGCCCAGGCTTCTCTATAGGACACTCACCCGGTGAGTGAAATATTCGATTACTCTAACACATAGATTTATATTGGCTTCGAAGGCACTGTGACTTAAGGAAACTCGATAAGGAAAAGTCTAACGGAATCAAATCGCACGATTTCGACTGGCACATTTCTGCAAAAGAGACCACGCCCTTAAGTCGTCTGTGTAGAATGTGCGTTGTTGCAACAGCTGTGTGACACGTAGCACCGTCCTGTTGGAACAACTTGGTGTTCCATACCAAGTTTGTTAAAAAAGAAAATAGTTATCATCGCTCAATTGACGGTAATAGCACTTCGTATACATACACCGACGACATACCACAAACCACATTAACCATTAAATTTCGTGTGTGTTAGCATCGTACAAATTACACATACATACAAAGTTGGGTCTGGTCGTTGATGATGATTTCGTTGATCATCATTGCCACTAGAAAATTTAATTTTTCAATTAGATATTTGAATGTTATTAATTTGAGTTCATGTTATTAAACTGCAAAAAACTGTAAGAGTTTCTTGTCAAAAGTGTTCGTCAACGGCGTTCACCGACCCCACTAAAAACCCTTTACGCAAATTATCTTTAGAACAAATATTTCATACAATACGAGGGCGGTCCAAAAACTAGACGACCTAACAAGGTAAGGTTAGGTTAATGTGGCAGTCTGAAAAGACAGACTCACTTAGACTGTATAGTCCATTGTGATCCCACGGAAACCAGAGATATGAATTTCCCTAGTTTCCCCCATTGAACCATCCTGAAAGCCTCAAGAAGCTCTTAAGCCTATATCGTCCAGATGCCCTAGGTCCCCAAAGTAATAACAGCCCAGTGTTGATCCCCGCCTGTTCGCCTGGGCGGGGCAATTGCAGAGAAGTTGTTCTATGGAGTCTTTTTCCTCTTCATCCCTACAGCTCCTGCAGAAGTCACTAGTCGCAACCTTCAATCTCACTGCATGCCTTCCAATCAGACAGTGTTCTGTCATGACGGATACAAGGAATGAGACGTCGGGTCTTTATAGCCAAAGCAGTGTGTGTGAAAGCTTCAGATCTGGGCAAGGCCAAATCTGTATGGACTAATTACAACCTCGGACAGACGCCCACCTACCATTTACTTCTAAATATGCCCCTTCTTGCAGTAGGAACTCACAAGTGGCTAGAAGCATGCCCACGGACTCCCCCTCGGATGGAGTCTGTAAGGTTGCTCTAGCCTTGCCAGCTCGCCTGCCCACTTTCAGGGCTAATGTTGAGTTCAAGAAGACAGAATCGAGGGATTTAATGGCAGCTTGATTGTCAAAAAATATGTTAACCCCACGGTGGTGAGGACGTTATTTCACAGCCATTCTGCCACTTCCTTTATGGCCAAAATTTTGGCCTGATAAACACTGCAATGATCAGGTAGCCTTCTTGCTATACTTAGACCTAGGGCTTTGGAGTAGACCTCGAAACGTACTTGATTATTTAATTTTGAGCCGTCGGTGTAAAAGTCGACATACAGTCTTGTACCAGGAGTTCTACATTTCGACGTATCTCTATCTGGTTCAAGTATATGCTACTACTGTCGAACAGTGGTTCAGTCAAAGTGTAGTCTATGGTGCCTGTTATTTCAGGCACCATGTTAAATATCACACCATAACCATAGGTCAAGCACTGTGATATATCTCGTAGTCTTACTGCCGTCGCTGCGGCAGTCTGCATATTAATTATGTCCAGGAGTAGTAAATGCAAAAAACATTTAGTGTATTGGATGGGGTGGTGCGGATCCTTTGGACCTTGTCCAGTATCCCACAGCATGTGGACTTCTCAAGAGCCTTCCACCAGACGATAACTTCATACATCATCGGTCTTACTACTATTCCAATTTTTCCCCTATTGCCCTCTTGCAGGCATATAGCGTCACTGTGGCATTTTTCACCCTGTCAAAAATGTTGAGTTTTAAATTCAGCTTTTTATCCAATAATACACTAAGGTGTTTTGCACAGTCCACGAAAGGAATTTTAGTACTTCTAAGGGAGATAGGATCCACAGGTTGAACCTTGAACCTCATTGTGAATGGAACCACTTCGGTCTTGTTTGGATTTACTCAGAGTTGGTTTTCCCCCGCCCACTTGGTTACAGTGAAAAGAGCTCTTTGAAGGATGTCTCTGAGTGTTCCGAAAAACTTATCCCTAACTGCTATTGGCAAATCGTCTTTGACACCAGCCACCTCTAAAGAGAACAAAATACTGTTCAGAGCGAGGTTACATAGTAGGGGGGATAGAACACCACCTTGGGGTGTTTCCCTACTGACAAATCTGTTTAGGTCCGACGACCCTAATTTGGCCCTGATACGTCTCTTTGTAAGAACATCGTACACCAGGCTCCTAATAATGACGTGTCTTCCCAGGTTTGATAATGCTGCGACTATCGTATCGGGGGAACCATTATTAAATGCCCCTTACATATCTAGAAAGGCTACCAAAGTATACTCCTTGACGGCGACTGAACCTCCCATGAATCCAACCAAGTCATGCAGGGCAGTTTCAGTGGACTTACCCTTGCAGTAACCATGTTATCAATCCGGTAGTAGCTTCCGGTCTATGTTTGTCCTAACGTAGCTGTCAATGGGTCTCTCCGATGTTTTGATAAGAAACGATAACAAGCTGATAGGTCTAAAATATTTGGTCCCTTATAGGAGGTTTCCCCGGCTTTGGGAATAAAGACCACCTCCACATTCCCTCTCCCTCCACATAGCAGGGACATATGTCAGGCCGATACAGCTGATATAGAACTCCTCAAGCCATGGAATCAGCGTATCAGTCACTGCTTGTAGTTCACCCGGTGAAATCATGTCCGATCCGCACTATTATGGGTTTGGTTTCGATTTCCCTGGCAGCAGCCGACAGTTGATTTGACGCAGTGTTGTCCGCGACAGTTCCGTTTTGGGAATTACCAGGAAAATGAGTAGCCAGGGCAACTGTAGTGATTTTTTACTGCACATTGTCCAATCACTCTGCGGTTTTCACTTGTTCTAGTCCTGTGAAGCTCTCGTGGACTTAGCCCTGTTAAAGAGCTTCCTACAACATTTCCTGTGATCTACAAGTTCTAACGACCATCATCACGGTCGTTGTTTGTCCCTGGCTTTGCGCCTGAGACATGAAGCCTATAGCGAGTCATTCAGAGCCTTTGTGACTTGTCCCATAGACCACTCGATGTTCTCGATGCCTCCCTATACTTGTTCATGTCTGCCGTCCTGACATTGGGTGGAAAAACTTTTGAACACTTTCCACTCCAGTTACACAGAAGCTATGATTGTACAAAACTTTCCATTCTCTAGTCCTATCAGTTAGTTCCCCATAAACAAGTATAACATCCAGCACATCTTGCCTATTTCTGGTGACGAATGTGGATACATCACCCCTATCACAAATTGTTAGGTCAGTACCTACAATATACTCAATAAGTGACTTACCCTTGTCGCTGGTATCGGTATTACCCCAGATTTGATGGTGTGTCTTGACATCACTGCCCACAATCAAGTTCCTTCCAACAGCTTTTGCCGCTTCCACCAGCGTTTTCAGACCACTTGAAGGAATCTCGGTGGCATGTGCCATGTACGCAGAACCCAGAAAGATTTAAGAATCGTTGTGTTCCATGCTACCTACTGTCATATCTTCGCTACTTAAAGAAGGAAGCAGGAATATATTACTGTTACCCTTTACAAGTAAACACGACCTGTGTAATAAAGAAGACGCAAACAAGTTGTGAAAAATTGTCCTTATTTTTCAACATAATCTCCTACTAGTTCGATACACTTTCCACAACGATATTCAAAAACTTCTACAGCCTGTTTATAATATCAAGAACTATCAAACTCCTTAATATAGCCAACCGCCAATATAGTCAACCGCAGACTCCGCCTCTTCATTGTTGGCAAATCATTTACCACCGTGGATGTGTGAACTGAAACATTGTCTTGATGAAACTATACTTTCTTTTTTGCCAAATGCGGCCCTTTTCCATAATTTCATCACCTAAATACTGCAATAAATTAGCATAATATTTACCGTTGATAGTTTTCCCTTCGGAAGATAATCAATAAAAGTAATCCCATAAGCATCTAAAAAAACTGACGCCATGACCTTGCTTGCAGATGGAACTTTTTGTGTCTTCTTTGGACACGAGTCTTCCATTCCAGTCTACTGCTTTGATTTTTCCTTTGTTGTAAGCGTGAAGTGGTGGATTCATGTCTCATTCACGGTGACAAATCGACGCAAAATTTCGGCTTTATTGCGGTGAAACATCGACAAATACTCTACCGAAATATCTTCACTAAGCCATTTTTGCTCTATTGGAAGCGAGCGCGGTTCCCATCTTGCAGTCGTAAGCGAAGGGGCAGAGTAGAATCAAGCTCGGCTTTAATATCGATTGGAATGGATCCTTTCAAATTGTCAATTGACCAATGATGGCTCAAATAAAATTACTAAACAGCGTGGCGCCTTGAAACTTAAAACATATGTTTTATAAGATTGCCACTTTTCACCACTTGGCACCATTTATACGTCAGGTCGGCTAGATTTGGGACCGCCCTCGTATTTGTCAAATGTTGGAGAAGATAATATTTGATCCAAATTTATCAGAAACGATAATATTTCGCATAGTTTTAATTGTTAACTCGTAAGGGCAAAACAAAAATAGCGATGTGCGTATAGAATAATCAAATAATAATCACAATATATTTGTGTGGTATGTATCAGAATCGGCGTAGTTAGTTTCAGCTGTAAACTGGGGCATGTAAACAAATTATATTTTTGTGAATTGGCGTAAACATTTCATATTATACGATAAAAGCAACGTCTTAAGGCTTAAAGTCATTGGGGTTGCTGGAGTCTGCCGGCGAAACGGCTTCAATATTACAAGATGAAGTTGTACAAGTTGTGTCTGTCAGCAATATCACCTGGTATGAGGAGTATCATTATTATTTTCAATCCCAAAACATGACTTCAGAAATATTGCCATTGCCAAAGTGTCGTTAGGATCATATTGGATTTACTTGAGTTATTGTGCCAGCGAATTAGACAGACAGACGAATATGACTCAATCATTTAAAAAAAAAATTGGAAAGAATTTCGTCTTAAGATACCCAGGGTCTAGGGAGATACTAGTGGAAAATATGAAAAATCCGACCGATATGCCTTCTGAAAATTTTGATGCGTTATGTGATTTTGGCAAAAAAGTTTTCAGTTTAGTTTCCAAACTCAAGGAAGCTGAGATTGTCTGCTTACCGTTTCGTAAGAAACCTCTGCTTACAACAATTTAATAAGAAAATTTGAGAAACGAATAGTACAAAGTAATAAGATTTATATGTAATACCTTATACGAAATGTTTATAAATTTTTACTATTTAAATAAAAATTTTAGGATTAACCATTTAATTTCTTTAAGATTTATTGTACGTTTCACTCATGATTCTAAATGAGTTGACATGAAATAAGCATCAACAGAATTTAAAATTTCGGAGTACAACGATTCAATTTTCAATTTAAATGAATCGTTTTAAAATGTTGTCTAAGCCCGCTTCAATAAATAAAAATTTCAAAATTAACTTATGATTTCCCGCTTTGTATTGAATTAATTAAATTTGTATACAAAACTTCAGCCAGTTTGGACTTGAAGTCTTTTTTTCTTTTGTGACTTGAGCTTATAAAAGCTTCAAATATTTAATATTAGACGGTTTTGAAAGTTATTATTATAATTTAATTACTTTGAATTTCGAGTAATCAGAATACTAACTTTGCATTTTAGTGCTGATTTCTGACTAATGTTCAATCAGTTCTAACACGTCATCAAGTCCGAATAGCAAATTTAACGCGTAACAACTGTCGTAGAACTTTTAATATTATTCCCGAAATTAAGATAAAACCTAAATATATTTTTTTCTAAAGAAAAAAGTACTTATGGTGCGATCCTCATGGTTTCTTTGGATTGCAATTTGCAGTCTTCGTTTAACTATTTTTTTTAATAAAAAATGTGCAAATTTCACAACAACCAAACAGGGTAACAAAAAATCCGTTATCAATTTTCAACAAAATTAACACAATTAGTAGTCTGAACAATATTACCATCAGGTTTATATAAGTTTAGGACACAATGTAAAATACAGACTAAACATTACCGTAAAGTAATCGAATTCAATTGAGTCATCTAAATCAATAAGTATCAATTTGTAGTGATTTGTTTGTTTTTATTACGTTTGTAACTCAAATGTGTTCACTACATTTTGTGGAGGTATCTATTATTGTGTTCAAAAAGTAAGACCGGAAATTCCACAAATATTTTTCTAAGTTGGTAGCATTATGGCAGATCTATCCCAAATTTCACATGGTAATTTACCGCGTTAAAAGCAATTTCAACAATACGGGGTTTGTTAAGCAAAGAAGATGAATTAAATTTTGCTTACGAAACGGAATTTCTATTGCGGTAATAAAAAAGCTATCAATGAAAAAATTAATATTAAAAATCAACAATAAGAACTGGTCTTACTTTACCCCATAAAAAAAGTATGGTGCAGTTCGGTCAGGTGAAAGTGCCAGCGGAAAGTGGAGTTTGTTGATATTAATTTGTTTGTTTGTTTTTTCGTTGAAGCTCCACCATAACCGCTCTGGTTATGTGTGCAGTTTCTTAATTGTACTGGAACCGAATGCTGTTGAAAGGTATACGTCTGAGGCACAGTTCTGGGCAAAAAAGCTCCTTCAACATTTTTAAATAACAGTACCCTGGTCCTCGTTTTGTGTTTGTAGCACGATTCGTGTGCCATCCTGTATAACAAAATTCTAGAATTTGTTTGGAAAAACTGTATTTGTTCACATTTGTTTGGTGATACAGTGTCAGGTGTTAGAAACGTAAAACTCACATGGATAACAAGGTTATTGCTTTAAACCATTACTTGTTACTTTTCGTTACTTATACTAACGGTACAATAGTTCAAATTTGCATACTGTAAAATGAAGCGAAAATTAACGCCGTCGTATAGTTTTCGATCGGCCTGGAACTCTAGCGGAAATTCAAACAAAATAAACAATATACTTATGTTTATGATTCTATCGAAATTTGCAGAAACTCTTAGAAAAATTAAATGTTTTTGGATTGTTTTTCCACAACAAGTTATTAAACAAGCGGTTTCACCGTTACATTGCTTTAAATTTTGCAGCTCTTGTCGGATGGACATTAAAATTGACTCGAATATTTGTTATGATTCATGGGCCATAAGCTATTTTCTATTTGCGATAGTTGCCATTTTTTAAACATGTGACAAACTTCTTTATGGAGTTAGAAAAAGTTCAAATGTGCAGACAGTATCACATCAATTCAAATTCTTAAATAAGTAAATACTATTATGGTACTTAAGAAAAAAATGTAAGCGCAATTCGATTTTACATAGCTAATTGATAAATCGTTTAATTTCTCATATAAAATTAAGCTGGCGGAAACAAATAAAATACTACCACTATTACGTTGTGTTCTTTGTATGATGAATGGTATTGAAAAAACTGATATATATCAGGGAATGTGATTGTGATTCGATATCTCCGAGTATATACATATATATATATATATATATATATATATATATTTTTTTTTTTTCAATAAATAGGGATGTAAACTTTGTGCAGAAAAAACTTTGTTTGCTGGCATTGTCACGCCGAATGTCTGCTTTAAAAAAATGAATATATGGGGTGATATTTTAAGATTTAAGTTTTTCAGGTTGGCTGTACTGGTTGGTAATGGCGCCCAAACGTCATCTGTCAAAGTGAAAAGTGTACGGTATACCCTGCCATTTAATCATGGAATGACGAATGGCCTACCACAATGTCTAATTTTTGGTAAATGGGCCTTACAAAAGCGAAATGAAAATCCGCTGTTTTATCGAAAAATTGTGTTCAGCGTTGAGGCTCATTTCTTGCTAAACAGATACGTACGCAAGCAAAACTATCGCATCTGCGGTGATGCACAGCTACATGCCATACATCACTTACCGCTGCATCCCGAAAAACGACATTCTGGTGTGGTTTATGGGCATGCCACCAGCCCATCGGTCCATTTTTCTTCAAAGACGACCGTGGAGCCATGATACGCGATTTTTCTTTTGCCCCAATTGGCTGAGTTGAACTTGGTTCACATGTGATTTCATCAGGACGGTGCAACAACCACACTGCTCGTGAAACAATGGATATGTTGAGGAATTAATTTGGTGAGCAGCTTATCTCTCGATTTCGCCCCCAATATCTTGCGATTTAAAGCCTCTTGATTATTTCTTGTGGGGTTATGTGAAGTCGTTAGTCTATGCGGACAAGCCGAACAGGGACGAAAAATTGGACCTTCCGAATGAACATTTCAAGACGGAGCCGAGGACAACATTTACATGAAATTATCTTTAAAAATTAAATGGCAAAGACCAATTTACCGATTCTAATAAAAAATTTTAGTATATGATGCAAATTTAAGTGTTTCATTCGCATTTTAGAAAAACTACTATTAAAAAATCACCCTTTATTTACCTTAAAGAAAGTGGACGTTTTAATATTACGCGATCTATACTCTAATACGTATAACATCATACAATGAAGTACTAAATTGTAAGATATATTGCATTGCAATTTTTGGGGAGAATGAATGAAATTTTCTGAGTTGCATGAGAATGAAAGACAGATTATCTCAGATCTGATTTGCAAAATAAGCCGGCATTTTCTAAGCTTATGTGTAAATGATAGTGGCTTTGAAAATAATTCAGCAAATACCATGGTGCCGAAACCGATTTCATTTGAATTGACCGTTATTTATAACAAGATATATTATTCAAATAATCAAATCTCATACCTTTAAATTTCGATTTGTTTTTCAAATCATATGTTCACATTACACGAAATTTAAATTTTAAACATATTACGTTTAGGTGGTAATTTCAGGTGCCTACATCTTAAAATCTACGGAATATGCGCCTTCAAATATGAGTTGGTAAGAAAAAAAGTATTAAAAATTAGAAACGATATGACAAGAACGAAACATTGGAAATAATTAAATTTTTTTCTGTTATCACCTGCAGACAAGCCGTATGGCTTCGCGGGATTAATATTAAAAATAAAATTATTTGTAATTGTTATGCAATTGTATAAATAAGTGAATATGTATTATTTTATATTGGCCTAATTTGGTTTTATATTAAATGTACAATATAGATAATAATAATAAAGATTACTGAATTAAAAAAAAAAAAAACAATCCCAGATCATTGAATTGAAATTAGAATTCGAAATTGAATTAGATTTCGTTCCCGATTCACACAGTTAAAATAAAATTACAAGTTTTGATTACGATTTTGATTTAAGTACCTGAAACAAAATTGTAGAGAATTTAGATTTTCTTTCAGTTTGACTTTTATTTAGAGCCTATTTGCTAATTTTCGATTAAGAAAATAATATCTAGAATTTAGGAAAGAATTATTAGACACGTTTCTACCATTCGCAACTAGGCTTCAGAATTTTTGTTGGTGTTGGAAACAACAACTATATCGGTTTGGGATCTCTAATCAATAGAGTTGTTTAAAATAAAGAAATATTTTGAAATATGAATTAGAAAATCAAAACTCGACTCTCGTGATGGTTCCTAATGATTATAAAAAGTAAAAACAGTTTTTTATATTTCAGTTTTCCACAATCCGTAAAAGCAATTTTCTCCGAAGTTTTGAATGTGAAATTACTCACTATCCAAAGTTTTAAAACTTCAGTGGACCGCAATGAAACGGTAAGTGGATCGCAGTTTGGAATATACAATTTGGCAAGAAAAAAGCATATCGCACTGAAAGAGGCGAGATACACCTCAGGACTTTTTAAGATGATTGGGTGCTAACCACTTTATACCAGCAATACCCTCTACCCTTCAATATACAGGGTGGGCCATAAGGGTGTTGGCGGTTTAAATATTCAATTAAAAAAAACTACGAAACATAAAAAAATATATTTGTATTTTTAAAAAGTAGAAGCATGGGAATTTTTAAGACTTAAAAATAATGTTGTCCAAATGGCTTCCATCGGTTGCTTGACACTCTTCGAACAGAAGTCGCAAATTTTGGAAAACTCGTTGAAAAGTTGTTCTCGGTATTTTGTTACTTTCCTGAATAATGTTCCTCTTCAACTGCTCTAAATTGGTCGGATTATTCTCGTAGACTACCGATTTGAGTTAGCCCCATAGAAAATAATCGCATGGAGAGAGATCGGGGCTACGTGGGGGCCATTCAATATCCCCCCTTTTCGAAATGAGTTTTCCAGGAAAAACATTTTTCAGCAACTCTATGGATACCCTAGCCGTATGACATGTGGCCCCATCCTGTTGAAACCACATCCTCGAGGTATTGCCTTGAAGTTCTTGCAAAGCTGGCACCAAAAAGTCTGCTAGCATGTTGCAATAATTGTTCGCTCTAACCGTCATCGCATGCCCTCTTTCGTCCTCAAAAAAGTATGGTCCAATAATACCGGTTGTCGTTATCCCAGCCCATACGACAAGCTTAGGGCTGTGAAGTGGACGTTCATGCAAGCGTCGGGGATTAGTCTCGGACCAGAACCGACAATTTTGCTTGTTCACATGGCCTTTAAGGTGAAAATTGTCCTCATCACTAAAAATCACGTTGTTGAAATTGTTGAACCGCTCTAGCATCAAATTGACAAAGTTAAGTCGGTTATTGACATCATCGGGTTTTAATTGTTGGACTATCTGAATCTTATAAGCCTTCAAATGCAAATCACGTTTCAAAATTCGTCGTAAAGTTGTTCTTTTGACATCCAAAGACTGACTTCTCTTACGTGTTGACTGTTGCGGATTTCGCTGAACTGAAACACGAACACGCTCCACAATATCGGCTGATCTTGCAGAAACTGGGCGACCACGAACCGTAATTGGTACTGTTGAGCCGGTTGTTTCGAACATTCTGATCCATTTTCGTATCACATTGGCGCTTGGAACTTCACTTAAATCGTGTAAAGCCGATACAAACGTCGTGCAGTAATCACTGATTTATTGTTTTCGTAATACGCTCGGACACAAAGTGCACGCTGCACTCCCGTGTACGGCTCCATGGCGACTAAATTTCCAGGAAGCGGTGCAGCGAACAACATATTCCCCCGCCATCCCGCGCCGCGCGTTACCGAGAAATTGAATATTTAAACCGCCAACACCCTTATGGCCCACCCTGTACAATATTCCGACCCAGTTCTAAAAGGCTTCGTTGGCCAAGGGTTGGGAACTGCATCCAGCGCTCAGCCGATCGTACTAAAAAGTTTTTAGCTAACCTCTCTTGCAAAATGAAATGTACTTTTCACTGCAAATATTGGCATCCTAAACAAAACGTCGTACAGCGGAATATTTTCATAAAACCTGCGGCATTAGTTAGAAGAAATTAAAACACGACTTTGGAACTTTGCATGCGTATAATAAAATTAATTCACGCAAAAAAAATCCTTTTCCGCTTACAACCACATCTACCTTCCGCAGAGATCGAAAACAAAAAACACCATATTTCGCACTCAGTCGTAAAAAAAGTAAATCAGAGAGGTACAAATTGACTATTTTTAAGTACTCAAGTCAAATCCAGCAAGCTTATAACAGTTTTATTATTTAAAATTGGTGACATCATTCATAGAAGGGCGTTGATCAAAACTTTTTTATGTTTTCTGAACTTTACAACTCATTGTCAAAAAAACCCCAGATGAAAATTCCTATGAAGACCAACAATACCACGCATTGGCTTCAATAATGACTCTGTTAAGTTTAAATCGGCTTTGTATGCGCAAAATATTTGTCGAATACTTTTAAGATTATGTTGAAAACGAAATAAATTCTAAACATAGTGATAGTGATAGGTAAATACTATCTAAAAAGCTGATGATGATGTTAGGAAATGAAATGGTGGTTTATTTTCTTAATTTAGCTATTTTTCCTTATTTCATTTTTAACATGTTACATGGACCATTGTTTGACAAAATAAAGAAATTTCGTTTTGGCGGTCGTTGGAGCTCGTTAGTCTATTATACACAACTCATCATATTTGTAAGCGAATTGCGTATGAAATACATAATACATTGTGACATGACTGACAGTACCTCAATTTCATACGAATTTAATAAAAAAATATTGGATCTTTATTTTCGCAAATACTCCTATACATGGAGTGTTACCGTTTATAGGTATATACTTTGACCGCCTCTACAGCAGTATATATTCAAATATATATATATATATATATATATATATATTTGAATATTTACAGATTTTTTTAATTTAATTATTTAGTACAAAATGCATTCAAATGTAAGTAAAGTCTGAGACTTTCTGCAGTTAATAACACACGCTTTAGGAATTCTCCATGTGAATAACTTAAACCCGAAATTGTACTTATTATAACTTTTTAAATGTCTACTCAATGAAAATTTGCACACAGCAATTTTTATCTTCAACTTAGTTTGAAACTGTGATTGAACGAGGTAATCATGACCGTTCTGGTTCTCTCTGTACTACCGAAATCTTGTTTTAGCCTTTAATTTAGAATGCACAGATTAGATTATATTAAGTTAATTACAAATCAGTTTACCCAACAGTAGTCTAGGTAGGTATATAAGTTGGCAAAATTTGTATAGATGTAATTACCAAAGGTGCAGCGCTGGTTGATATTGGACCTGCAGTGATGGTGGTGCCTTGTGTTGCTGCTGCTACAGCGGCTGCTGCAGCCACTTGTCTGCTGAGGCAGTTGCATATTGGTTTCGTGACGCCCAGTGTACAGAGAGCATTGGACCACATCGTTTTGTCTTTGATATCCACCTTTGATGGTTTATTTCAAACAATGAAACTAATAATGTTGACCATCGGAGAGAGGCAGCAGCTCTAATTAATTACAATTCTGATGATAACAGGTGAAAAAGCCGTAAAAAGGCTTTAATTGTGCCCCGTAAAAAGCTACGAATCAAAAACAAGTGATCGCATTAAAAAGCTAAATTAGTTAAGCTTGCTGAATTTGATGCGGATCTTCACTTATTTTTGAGGAGTTTCTCACAGTATTAATTCACTGTGTTAGGAAACGTTTTTAATTTCCATCATGTTTGGGAAGAATGAAACATCTTAATTTTTCCTTACATCTGAAATTGCGTGGCGCCTAAGTTGCTCCTTGTTATGTTACGTTGCGCTCAAATTTCATTTTATAGTTCAGTGTGCTTGGTTATTCGTCTGCAGCTCCCATTCGCATATAAAGTACTCCAATAGATTGATTTCACATATGCAGCTACAACGGTATACATATGTATATATTTCTAATTGTTGAAAAACATAGTTATATTGGCGAACACCGAACAAGCTTCAAGCGTAAATTATTGCCATAGCATCTGCACGTCGAACACAAAAACTCTGACCAACCTTGGCCAAAGTTTGTTAATACAGCTTTAGCGAATACATGTGAGTATTGCTGAGGAGCGTGGAATTAACGTTAAATGGTCAGAGGCGCACATGCGGGACACATGGCTGAATTGTAGAATATTGGAAGGCTGTTCTGTAGTACCGTAGTTGTATATTTTATTTCGCAGTTGATTCATTTGATTTTTAAAGATGTTAATTATATATTGACTGTTTTATTTTCACAACTGTTCTCTAATCCTTTATTCCACTTTCTTGGTTACTTGTGCTGAGGGTGGAACTAACGTGTATGTATGTACCAGCGAACGGAGAGAGAGAGAGAGAGAGAGAGAGAAAATTCACTTGATTTGGCCTACTTACAAATGAAGTAATTAGGGCACGAAAGCACTGCCAATATAATATAAATATCGCAAACACTATGAAACCGAATGCTCTCGCAGACGCTGTTGAAGAGATAAACATACACATACTTAGCTCAATGCATCGCACATTACCAACACAAAGAAATAATAACTTTGACTGGAGAGTTGTGGAGTTACACTGAGAATGATTAATTGTTCCTGTTACATATTTCTTGCTCCTGCTGAAGATTATTTTCTTTTGCCATTGCCTATATAGCTGCCTCGACATGTTGACGGTAACTACGGTTTTCATAGTCGTAATTATGCGCACGGATGTTAGAACATGGAGTATTATTTCAATGTCTAAAATTCAATGACATTTTATTACTTTCGATGTTATTTATTTCAAAAGGATCTAAGGTTATAGGCGAATCCTGCTATCGGGACCCTGAACATGGCGAGACGACTGATTCCGTTGACTGTCAGCGATAATTGGCAAGATGATAGCTAGATACGCTAAAGTGGCTGGTGTATAACCAAAGGATCCCGTTGTCAATAAGGACGACGAGGACAGACGGCTGTTGCATTTGATCAAAGATGGAGCGCGTGTATTCAGATGGCTTTGTGGTAATAGAGCTCCTACTTCCATAACCATTTCCAGTACCATCTTTACTTTTTTTTTGTGCACAGAAAACAAATGAATAACACGCACATCTTTGCAGCAGAATCAATCTCTACTCTAACTGTGTTAATTTGGTTAACATATTTCACTTTTCATTCGAACAATTTAATACTGTGCAGTATGGTTGTGTGCCTCATGTTCGTACGCGAAAGAATTTTCGTGCGCTTTAGGAGTGAGATGCAGCAACTGTAGAAAATCTGTTTAACTATTGTTATCGGAAATCTATGAATTATATGAATTTATGGGGACACTTTTCACATAATTGCTCCCTGAAATCGTTTCATTAGAAGTGTTCGCAAAAGTCGATTGGAACGTCTTGTGCGTACCCATGCACCAAGCCATTGCTCAGTGTCTTGTATGTTGTGTATCGATTTCTATTTGATTTTTCACTTTCTCGAACGCAATACTTCATATATAGAAAACGAAAGGGATTTATTTAACATCGCATCACTCACAATATAGAATTTGTCAAAAAACATTTACATAAATTTTGCTAAATTAGTTATGGTCACCGTTCGCTGCCGTTCACTAATCAAAATAAGCTGAGAAAGTGCACTGCCCTCATGACCGACAGATGAAACGGAACTGAAACGGTCCAACGCTAGATTTAAAGCTTAGTTAATGCATGCATCATGCAATAAAAGCTCTGTTAAGTCACTGTTATCTTACATTTGGCCCACTTTCGGTAACATAGTTGTTCATTCGCTGTAAATATGTTTGACGACTATTCTTCCAATAGCGGAATCAACAAGGCCTACTACATAAATGGCACTCTTGGGCGCCTTCTTCCTTCCTATAAACTTGTCAATATAAATCACAAACGAATACATTATAGAAGGCCTTCCTCTTCTTTTTATTTGCGTATGTATTTTGACAATAAATTACATTCCTCACTTATAACACACTTCGCAATATCTACATATATCAAGAAATCAAACTCTATATCAAGTACTCCCAAAGATGGCGGTATGAAATGAGTGTCGGTCATCATTACGATTCCCCTGATTAGGAACACCTAATGGAACTATTCCAGTAGATGTCGACCACTACGTCAATTTTGTTATTTTAAGTGCGGCGACCAGAGAATAACACACACATATGTATGTACATATAAAGGTAAAATAAAAATTATAAAATTGTAATATTCACCAAGTATTTTTAATTTCGAAAACTGACAATGTAAGGAGAATCCCTTGCTCCTCAATGCCACCCTAGGTAATTAAAAAGAGTTAGAAATAGACCTCAATAGTGGGTTTGGTCTTCGAATGCAGGCCTGATAAGAAACCGTTCAAAGCATGGTTTCCACTACTGGCATCTTACTGCACTGCCACGAACACATAATTACATTCTGTGTATGTATCTCTCTCTCTTTTTCTCTCTTACAACAGTATGTCCCAACATCTGATTCATACCCAAACTTGAACACGTGTGCATATATACATACATACAGTGGACATAATTACTGTCACTCTGAGGGATATTGACGTTTGGTTGCATTTTGGGAGTGTCATTGTTTGTTTGCAAACCTGCATTGTCAGGCACATGATTGTGTGCGTACATTCACAGCGAGAGAGGATTATTGTAATAGCCAGCGTTGTCAATACAAACAATGCAAACATAATTTGAAAAAAGTTCATATATGCTGCCATATTTTGAATTTAAATCTTGTAATTGGCTGGCTAACTAAAATAAGTTCATGCAAAATATAATAGCACTGTCAAGTTTGAGATGCCGGGTATGGTTCCCGTGATTTCATTTTACAATTTTTATTAAATGGTTGGAACCGCTGTTAGTTAAGTACACAACAAGTGTGTTAAAAATAGTATAAAAATTGGAATGGGGTCCAATTTTATTCTAAAGAGGTAAACAAGTAAATGAAACAAACAAATAGTTTGGGGCGTAACTTCTTTCTTTTGCCTTTCGAAAATTTATCAAACCATTTACGAAACTCAAGGTATTTAAACCTAGGGTGTTAACCTTATGTGCAATTTTTATCTCTGATCAATATAATCTGACGAATATAATCAGCACAAAATATAATAACAATGCAATGTTATCGTTATTTAAAATGTTCTCTATGCATAAAACGTAATTACAAAGTAAAAGCATTACTGCGGATTTAAATCCCAGAAATGTCATAAATAAGAAATTCCTTTGACATTTTGGTTGACATACCTAGAACAGAATTGTCCTAGGATTAGATAAATCCATTGACATAAATATGTATCTGAATACGTATTTAGAATAACTTATATTAACTATAGCTAAAGTCGCGCTTAAAGGACAGCATTCGCCTTAAAGTCATGGACAATCATAATGACAAAACATAACTGCAAAATAAATAAATATTTCTCGAAACTCGGATAATTGTTCATGGTAATTAAAAAACGTATCGTCGATTGAAATAAAATTGCCTGTTCTCTACAAATCGTAAAGCCATAATTATAAAATAGTCGGAGTATACATCATATAACCATTCGGAGAACTTGTACTCTAATAATGCCAAAAATATATATACATGTATATAATGACTTGGGGGCTTTGGCATGATTTAATCACAAAAGGAACCCGAAAAAGTAGCACTCCTATTCTAGAATTCTATTTCCAGAACTGTTGAAAATATTGAGGTGTGTATACAGTTCTGTCATTAGACGACGTCTCGATACCCGAAAAATAGCAACTCGTTCTTCTGGGGCTATTCCTTGTAAGATATTCAGCATTTGTTTCTACCAAAAAATATCTTTGCATTTCTTGGGATGTGCCCCCTTCAAACAAGATTGGAGATTTTCGGCGCGTTTCAAACAAAACTTATACACTCTAGCTCAAGATATATATTATGTATTAAATATATTAAAATATGTTTTTATGGTATAAGAAGAAAACTTTAATTCACTAACATATTTATTTACAGGCAATTTTTTATATGTAGTTGCTGTGCCGCAGGTTCCAACAATGCATAGGTACAATTTTTTCCTCATCGAATTTAAACAATAAGAATAAGAGTTACATGTAATTTGAACTCAGCTACCAGGAATTTGGCTCCAGAAAACTTTTTGCGATTGAATAATATTAGAAATTAAGTAATTATTCTCATAAGTGCGCAGAAAATGTACCGTTTCAATGAATTTGTGTAGTTAATATATGCCTTATTTATATGTTAACAACTTCAGGTATTCAGTTATTAAATAATTTCGTGGCAAAGAACAAATTAGAATAGAAAAGCATTGTACTTTTTAAAGGTCTTAATCAATCTACGGTGCTACTTATAAAAGTGGCACCATACGCTGGAAAATTCCCTATATTACGGTCGAAATGTTCTACCAATAATGGGCAACCAACTAAAAAATAGAAACTCTTGCACAGCGATTAATTAGGAAATTTGTGTTTGCTATGTAACACCCACTATACGTCATGCTGGAACTACAGGGTTGCCCATATTCGACGGACCCATGTTTTTAAAAAAAAAATCAAAGAAAAAAATAAAAATTTGGCGGTTGGCAATCTTATTCATTTAATTTGTTCCAAGTAGATTTGTTTACATCAATTTTTGAATAAGATATCTCTCAAATGGCCGCCTCTGGCGTTGATGGCATATTGTGCCCTTTTTGCAGCATTTTCCATCGTTTTCGCCAACATTTCGGCCGGAATAGCGGCTATTTCTTCAC
>JAHXMU010024612.1:166268-178156 GCA_019455685.1 Philornis downsi
ATATATAAATATATATATATATATATATATATATATATATATATACAGTGGCGAGCACATGTGGATACATAATTGTCAAATACAACTTAAAACGCTGTAAAATCCATAAAAATTAGCCGAATGCTACCAATTTTTTTTTTCTTATTTATGATTTTTATTTGTATAAAAACAAAAAAAAAACAAATTTCTTCAGTATAAAAGCATAAGTTCTAATATTAACGCAACATAATAAAAAAGTCAATGTATCCACTTTTGCACGTTTTAAAAAAATCTTCTTTGGGTATGATTTTTTATTATTTGGTCCAGAGTCTAGGGTATGTTTTCCTACTCTGGTAACACTGGAAAGTGAAAGAAAGCAAGTGGATTATTTACCGTTATTTGAGCTGTGTATCATTTGAGTTGTGCGATCAAAAAACAAATAATTTTTGAAAAAGTGAAAAATGAGAAAAATATCGGTTGCAACGGAAAATCAAAATGGCGAAATGACAAAAAATAATGAGTCAGCCCGGCAAATTGTAAGAACATTAGGAATTTGCCACCGGACAGTGCTTCAAGTGCGAAAGAGACGAAATGCTAATTCGCTGGATGTAAAAAATCGCGTCCCAGCTTACTCATGGAGAGAGATGCTCGAGCCATGGAACGTTTATTGACTAATAAACAGGCGAAAACACCAAAGCAGACAGCAGCTGCCATAAACAAACCTGTAAGTGAGTGGACAGCACGAAGAGCCCTACAAAAAATTGGCCTAACATCGGCTATTAAGCAAAAGAAACCTGCATTATCCGATAAAAATGTGAAGGCTCGTCTTAAGTTTAGCAAGGAGCACAAAAATTGGAGCGTGGATGACTGAAAGCGAGTAATATGGTCTGATGAGACAAAAATTAATCGATATCAGTCGGATGATAAAGAGTACTACTGGCACCGTCCATATGAGACTTCGAAAAAACACCAGGTCAAAGAAACCATGAAGCATGGAGGGGGTAGCTTGATGATTTGGGTCTCATTCACATGATGGCACCTCGGACCATTGGTAAAAATCGACGGTATAATGAGAAAAGAACCTTATCTACGTATTTTAGAGACAAATTTACCCGATTTTGTAGAGCACAGTGCCTATCCGGAGAAGGAAGTTATATTTCAACAGGATGGAGACCCGAAACATACGGCTAAGATAGTCCAAGATTGGCTTTCAAAGCAAAAGTTTCAAACCATGCAATGGCCAGCTCAAAGCCCCGATCTAAACCCGATCGAAAATTTGTGGCTTTGTTAAAGAAAAGGCTGGCCTTATACGAAAATCCACCCCAAAATTTAAATGAACTGTGGTCCCGGGTTCAGACAGAATGGACTAATATTCCGAAGCGCCATATAGAAAACTTGGTTGAAAGTATGCCAAATAGAGTAAGAAGCGTCATAAAATCCAAGGGACTCTGGACCAAATACTAAAAAATCATACCCAAAGAAGATATTTTTAAAACGTGCAAAAGTGGATATATTGACTTTTTTATTATGTTGCGTTAATATTAGAACTTATGCTTTTATACTGAAGAAATTTGTTTTGTTTTTTGTTTTTATACAAATAAAAATCATAAATAAGAAAAAAAATGTTAGCATTCGGCTAATTTTTATGGATTTTACAGCGTTTTAAGTTGTATTTGACAATTATGTATCCACATGTGCTCGCCACTGTATATATATATATATATATATATATATATATATATATTTATATATATGTCCAATATTCACCGCAGACGATAGTAGTGGAACTACGTTAGTATAGACCATAAAAACTTCATTTATTAGTTTATACAAAAGTGATTGATTTCCTCACTCGAAGGAATGAAAATATATATCGTTTGATGCGGCAGAAAATTTAACACCTAGAAAGAAAAAAGCGTTTAAAGTTCCAAGTATCTTTTGACCAAATGTGTTTTATGGCATTTTAAATGTCGTCGGGCGACGTTTGGCTTCTCGCTGGCTGGCAAATTCGACAGCTATTGTAAATCTTTACAAAACTTCACAGCCAAATATATTGTCAAATATTACCTAGGAATTGTAAATAACCTATTTCGACTCACCACTACTGGTGCCTCCCACTCAAATTGACTGGTTTTATGTCCAATTATGCGCAAATTTTAATTGGAGTTGTGCGTTTCTCATTAATTAAACATTTCGTTTCCATACACAGTTCAAAATTTGCAATAGACTCAACTAACGTTAACTGTAAATTTTATTAGTCGGTATATCCGCTCCTGTTTGCTTTGGTTCCACCTTACAAACAGTTTTACATTGCTGCTGTATCAAAATTGTGCAATGCTCATACACTATGCTGTTATGTTTTCGGCTATTCTTAACCGTATGTTCAGATTTTAATTCTCATATACGCAAGAAGAGAGCTAGCCATGACAAACAATCAGAATAATTTCAGACAGTGATATTTAGAAAAGTTTTAAACGTAGGAAATGTAAACAGGCAAAGTTTGTTATATTTTTTTCTATATCTACAGGCCGGCGCAATAGAATAGTGCATATTTAAAAAATAGATTAAAAAATAAATACAAAAGGTATGGTTAAAATAAATCTAAGGCATTGTAGAGTAATAAATGGAGTTTATTTTTTAAAAACAACATCATCTAAATGGTGACCCTCTCTACGACGGCACTCCTCTAACCGCAAACGGAAATTATTGAAAACTTTCTTCAGTAATACTGGTGTAATGACTGCCATTTCACCACGGATATTCTCCTTGAGCTAAGCGATGTTTCTTGGATTATTACTGTAGACTTTGTGTTTGAGGTATCCCCACAAAAAAAGTCAAGAGGCGTCAAGTCTGAACTACGTGGGGGCCATGGGATATCAACTCTTTTCGAAATCAGTCTGCCAGGAAATATCTGCTTCACCACCGCCATGGAGTCATTTGATGTGTGACAGGTAGCTCCATCTTGTTGGAATCAAGTTCTGGAATTCACTATTCTTGAACTTTCAATTTCTGCAGCCAAAAATCCGTCCAACATCTCAACATAGCGTTCCGTATTAACCGTGACGTTTTGGCCCCGCGCATTTTCGAAGAAAAAAGGACCAATTATTCCTCTGCCTGAGAATGCTGCCCATACTGTCACTTTAGGACTATGCAATGGTTTCTGGTGTTTGATTTTGGGATTTTCACTGTTCCAGTAACGATAATTTTGACGGTTTATGACCCCATTCATAAGGAAGTGAGCCTCGTGAGAGAAAAGGATATTGTCAAAATTGGAAAATCGATTAAGCATTTCATTAGCAAATGCGAGCCTCAGACTCTTTCAATTCTTGTGTTATATGAATGCAGTTTAAGATCCAATGTTAAAATTTGTTGCAAACTTCGTCGCAATAATTGTAAGACAGACGATCTCTAGCGAGTCGACATTTGTGGATTTCCTCGTACTGACTCCATAACTCTCTCAACATTGTCTTCGGTCCCAGATGTTCTTGGGCCACCATTTGCTTGTGGTTTAAATGTTGAACCGGTCTCTTCAAAACGCTTTACCCATATTTTAATTAAATTAGTACTCGGAGTTTCACTAATTCGTCGTAGTCCATATTCAGCACAATATAGTCGCCTAGTAGCAATATATGAACGAGAGTTCTCGTAAAATGCGCGCACGCAAAATGCGCGACGCTTACCGTCGAAGTGATTCATAGCGACTAAAACTCCATGAGCCCGCCAACCCAACGATGTAGGGCAAATTTATTATGGAAAAATATTCGATAAACCAACGTGTTTTAATCGTTGAAACATTTTATAAAAATCAATCATCGATTACTGTGACGATGAGAAAGTTACGTGAAATTTTTGGGAGAAACAACGTGCCAACAAGACCCACTATTTATCGTGTAGTGAATGATTTCGAAGAAAGAGGATCTGTAGCTGATAAGGCCAACCATGGACCACAACGTACTGTAAGGTCGGCTGAAAACATTGCTGCTGCTCAAGAAAGTGTTTAAAACAATCCATTAACCTCAATTCGACGCCGTGCTCATGAGCTTGGTCTTCAAAGAACAGCTTTGGCCACAATATGGCACAAGGATTCAAAGTTAAATTGACACAACAGCTTCTTCCACAAGGCCATTTACGCCGCCGCCAATAGGATGTTGAAGCTCGCACATGACAACCCCGATTTTCATGAAAAAATCATAATGAGTGACGGACATTTTCATTTGAATGAATGTGAATAAACAGAATTGTTGGTTCTGGGCAATTGAAATCCCTCAAATTATTCATCAGTCACATTTGCACCTTTGGTATGCAATTTGATTAGTAGAAATCATTGGGCCTTACTTCTTTGAAACTTAAAACGGATTTTTAACGCCACAATTGCATGACGGTGCCACATCGCATACAGGATTACAATGGAATTACTGCGAGACCTCTTTCCACAACAAGTCATTTCAAGAAATGGTGATGTTGACTGGCCTCCACGGTCGCCTGATTTGACTGCTCCGGACTTCTTTTTGTGGGGATATCTGTAAAGCAAGGTTTATGCAAACAAATCAGAAACGCTTGAGCAACTCGAACAAAATGTTCGTTGTGAAATTATTTAAATACCGCATGAAATCTGTGAGAATGTAATGACAAATGTGCTCGAAAGGGCTTGCATTTGTGGTGCTAACAGAGGAGACATGTATCTGATATCGTATACCATACATAATTGCCGACATTAAATAAAACATTTATCAATATAAGATCCATTCTCTTTCATTTAATCAAAAATTATAAACAAACAAAGTAGTATACTTTCCCGACGGGCACCCTGTAGTAGTAAAAACACACAATTTTGCAATTTCGGAAATTTATTTTCGAACATATTGTGGCTTAAAAACATAAATTGTTCCGATTTCAATGTTGGAACATATTCAAAAAAAAAAAAAAAAAAAAAAAAACAAACTGACAACACCGGTAATTTTATTCACGTGGAAAAAATATCTCGTGGAATTTCTTTCCCGCGAAAAGAACATAATACCTAACCCAAGTGAAAAACGTTTTTTATTTGTACGTGTTTTATGAAACCATAAATAAGTGCTAAACCCATTATTATAAATATATTGTATTTATTTACGAATAAGATCTAGAATATATGTTATAATAATACAAAACACGTGTGTGTTAAAAAAAATGTCAGATCGAAATTCGGTGATGAGAATGCACATCGTGACAACAGGGTAGGTTATGAACGCAAACGCTAATGTTCCACCCTGCACTAGTCTTAGCACACGTTCTCTGTCCAATGGTGCATAACTCATACTTGTTGTACTGGAATGTGTATAAACCGGACCGCTTATGATTATTAATACTGTTCGCACATTCATACAGATATGTCTGTAGATAGCAAACGAAGTTGTTGTGGAAGGAAAAAATCAAAACAGGGTGATAAATGTTTGATAGACTTAAGTATCGTGGATATATAATTACAGCTAACAACAAGTTTCTGAAAATCCGCCTTTTTATATATGTACGGATATGTTACATTATCAGGTAGCACTCACCTCTCTTGCCATTACGACATGCCTCAACAGCACCCGCGAGAAGGGTCTGCCATTTGATTCATTCCGCTCGCCCAAGCATCTTCAAGAGAATTTGCACTATATTTGCATAATGTCGGACATTGCTGGTTCGGTGGAGGGATTTACTCGCACGTTTCGTAGATTTTGCCTTCTTCAAAATGGTTAGTACATGCCAGATGTGTAAGAAAAGTGAACACGTGTGTTTAGTAAGTACAGGAATAAGTTCTCACAGCATAAATTGTTACTGATGGCAACACATGGATTATGGTGACTGTTTTTTGGCAGTTAGACTTTAATTTACATCAATAGTGAATCGTTTGTGGCAGTATTGTTCGGTGCGATATGCAGTAACGTTTTGGCCGATTCGAGCACTACTATGTCATTTGGATCGCCCTGTGCTGCACGTTCATTCATGTGATGTGGACGAACAGTGGCCTTTGGAATGTATGTACGTGCACGTATATTCGTGTTTTTGCTATTTCCCTTATACAGTTTTTATTCTTCCGATTATGTACTACAACTTCGTTGGTTTGTGTGGACACAAATATTCGGATGCTGTATACAGTGAGAGGGATAAGGAATAATGATGCTTTTGTGTGGATATGTCGCTGATAGTGTATTGACTGTGCAGTGTAACGTAAAGGCAAGAAAATAGGTGTGAAGTTATCCGATGTTGTTTTTATTGCATTTTCGGTCCTCATTTATTTAGTTTAGTTGCTTATATATATTTATGCAATTTCTTCACGAAATTCACACAAAACTCCCACCTATTATACTTCTGCTTCCGTCAGGTTTGCTGCCAATTTGGAAGTCAAAACGAAGTCGTTTTGTACAACATATCTTTTATTGTTATACAATCCATATATAGAATTTTTGTTCGAAGCAGAACAACGTTAGAAATGGTACACTGGTTGGCTACAAAAACTTGGAAATTAGAGCTACTTTGAAATAGGTTTTCGACAATAATCTCGTTATTACTTTTTTATTCATCATCGCAGACCACCGGATTTTTTATTCACAGGTTATTTTATCGGTAGTGTAACAGTTCGTTTCACTGCTGAGCGCTTTAACATGTATTTTAGTCACCCTTATTTAAACTGATATTCATTTCCGCCAGTCAAGCAATTTATTGTTTTGTTGATACAGTTAATTATCACATTTCATGCAAACTTCTCGGATCTTTTTAATAAACTTGTCAAATATCAACGAGTGGAGCATTTTTCGTTCAGTAAAGAAAAAACACCCTTTTGCCTTTTTCCCGTATCGTTACGCTTTTTTCTTCTTTCTGCATATGGACCACGACGTAAATAGAAGCAAAAATGGTGGGTGATTGTAACTGAGATTATTATAACAGCGGCACGAGTATGGGGACATTTTCAAGCAGTGCGTCGATAAAGCAGTGCGGCGGAGAAAATTTAAAGAGGGCAGTAACCCAGATTAACTCACTTATATACGTGTCCGTTATTATGAATATATCATTACTTGATTTATAGAGTTTGAGATATTATTTATGAGGTAAATTTGATGAATAATCATTTCGAGAAAGCGTTAATTAACGCCGTGGCATAACTTGCATATGATTTTTATGTCTTCATCCAAAGGAATGAAGGTGTGTATCATTTGATACGGCAAAAATATAATGCCCAGAAGAAAGCGTCTAAAGCACCAAGTATATTTTGACCCAATATGTTTCATGATATTATAAGTCGATCGAGCGATGTTCGTCCAACGTGTGGCTAGTTAGCTGTCTGGCACACACGTTAGCGGTCGCAAATCTTTATTACACAGAACTTTGCTCAGCCCATAATTGTGCCAGATCACAACCGTGTGTCATAAATGAGCTATGTCAATCCATTCCCTCGGGATCCCATACACATTGGCCTATTTTCCGAAATTCAGTATTTACCCTATAAACCCACATAACTCAATTGTTTGTCCATTGCATTGGTTTATAATACATAGTGGAATATGATAAAATCAACGGATTTTTCTTTTAATAATTTCATATTATGGCATTTTGCCTTAACCAGTTTGACAGGCTGTAAAAAAGTAAATCAAACGCTATTTTGTGGATTTTCTTAACCGTGTTTAGTGTGGACACTTCGATTAGCCGACCACTACTGTGTTCGCGGCCATTAATCTTTAACAAAAAAAGGATCTTGAAAAATTAATAATGTCTTTTTCTTGTCCGACTAATCCGATTGTCAGTAGCACCCTGGTGGCGTTACTGCAGCTGCGATTGTATTTTCTAAAATTATGTGTGTTTCACGCCAAACTTTTGCGGGCAAAGAAAATGGTATGGTATTACCTATTTTCAAAAATAGGAGATTCCTGTTGCCATGACCGACGTTCCTCATAGCTCCAAACAGAAAGAAAGAACGCAGAAGTAGCCCTTTTCCTCTAATTTTCTTTACTGTTCACTTTATTTTGCTTTTGTTATTTCACTGTTCAAATTATCCTTAAAATTTAACCATTTTCAAAAAGAACAACATTTGTATAAGAATGTAATAAAATATTTGAACATATATTTTTCTGTTTTACAATTTTCAAAGTATTTTCTTTTTTCTTACTGATATTTGTAAAAATTTTTGGTACTTTCGACATTTTTGGGCTGTGTTGCTGACCTGGCATCCCAGTTTAATTTTAATTTAATTTAATTTTTCTAACAGAACCAATCTAGCATCACTTATGTTTTGACATAACTAACAATGATTGTGAATTACAAGTAATATCGAAGCCAACCGAACTTATAATTTCTATCGAATCGAATACGCAATTTAAATAGTCTTCTTTCATTCTTAAATATGATCTATAAGTCAATAGACTTACAACCATTATGAATTAACATCGCGAAGTGACGCGACGGAAGATAACAAACCAAATTGTATGAGAGAGAGATAAGACCAAAATGAGTGAGAAAAAAAGTTCCTCTCAGAGAAAACAAAAAATTTTATTTCAGCATTACTAGGTAACAATTAATTTTGATGAACATTAAAGTGGGAGGGCAATGGACTATAATTAATTTACATGCCAACACTCTTTCATCAATTCAAAAATTCGTAATAACCCGAAGAAAATGTTGACGTAAAATGTGAATATAACAAACCAAAACATTGGAGGTATAACAAACCAAAATAGTGAAATAAGTAAAACAGATATTAAATTTTTATAAAATTATTAATTAAAAATAACAAGAAAACGAAATAAGTTAAAATTAAATTATATTCTCCTCTTTTTAGCCAATGAGTGATTTCAATGGTGATATTTTGGTGCCTTTATACACCAAGCAGTAAGTTTTCATCAAGGATACATATATTTTGGCCCCAGGTACCCAAAGTCCAAAAAATTAGAAAAAAGGACGGTTGAGTAACGAAGCACAATAGGTGGTTGAAAAATGCAAATAAATCGATTTTGATTAAATCTCATGTGGCTAGTCGAGCATAGTTGAGTTTACATTTTGTTTTTTATTTGGACCTTATACTTCTAATGGGGGCAGCGCCACAATGCCTCAAAGTATGGCACGTCTGGAATTCGGAAACTTTAAACCAGTACAACTCCTTAAATTTTTATCCGATTTAAAAATTTTTATGTATTCTTCCAGTTGAGATCTTAAAAAAATTTTTGCAGTTATTCGACTTTAAAACAAATTCTTTTTTTACCTACTTCAGATCACTTTTTTGCCAAAAAGCGGAAACAAGTTTTTTCCAGTTTGTTTGTGTTATACTAATAACAAAATTCCAAGTATTTAGAAAAAAAAAATTGTAGAAAATAAGCACTTGGTCAAAAATTATACATAATTAAATTTAAAAAAGTAAATTTTTTGGATTTTTTTTTTTTTTTTGGGAAAAAGGTACCAACATTCTTTTATGTATATGTATATAAGAAAAATGTTGGGAGAAGTATGATACATTTACATTTTTCTAAAAGGTGAAACAAAATTTTAATTTTTGCGACAACCAGAAACTACCGAATATGACTTATTTTTAGCAGAAATATCAACTTTCAGCCAGGGAGTTGCGAAAAGCACCACTGGTATCAAAAGACACCGGTTTTTATGGCCTGTAATGAATAATTCTCCAAATATAAATTTTTCGCACTATTTTTAATAGCAAGGAGACTAAAAATCCCATTTTTTTGAATTTTTGAAAATTTTATCGGGAATTATGGGATTTATAGAAATAAATCTCTACTGTTTCTTTCAGCTTAGCACTCAGTATCATCTGGTGATAAAATAAGGTATTTAAAAACGTCTCCATTTGTTTAGAACACGAGCTAAACTCCTGAACATTCTTGAAGTCTCGGTTTCTCCGTTCTTGGAATTCTTCTATAAGTTCTCCTAAGAGAAGAATATTACTTTCAATGATTATTTTTCCATGTGCACTGTTGGTGTCATTTTGTTTTTTTTTTTCAAAGACATAGCGTTTAGAGCAGTTTTAAAATTTCTGCGAAATATCGCCAGATTTCGTTGAATTTATTTTAAATTTGTTATTTATTAACACTAAAATAATGTTGACCCTTTGAAGCAATTCCAGATCAATTGCATTCTGAAAGCAATGATTAGGCATCACAGTCACATTTGCAGCTCACAGTTTCTTACTTTTTTGACTGATCTGTGATAAAAAGTGGGACTATCCTTGAAGATGTTGTCTAAACTTCAATATTTTAGCCATAATTTTAGGATTATATATATATTTGAATTTACCATTTAATTTATATTAAAGTTCAAATTTTTGAACATGAAGTGGTTAACTGAACTGGTTTAACTGAATTCAGAATTGTAACATATGAAATTAACTGTTGTCGGAAGTTCTGTAATAAGAAAAAATGGCTTACAAATCAGGTCTCAACTGGTAAGCACAACTCGTTGCC
The DNA here is from genome assembly GCA_019455685.1 of Philornis downsi. Taxonomy (NCBI): domain Eukaryota; kingdom Metazoa; phylum Arthropoda; class Insecta; order Diptera; family Muscidae; genus Philornis; species Philornis downsi. Next base: position 176,675 of record JAHXMU010024612.1, read on the forward strand.
TGATTAATCCTCCTTTGAATTGGCATTCTCAATTCTTCTAATTCTCATCTATTGTATATCGCCACTTGTAATTTCCTTATGATCAATTTGATTGCATATAATTTTGACATGGCTGTAAAATTATATGATCCAAATCACAAGTTCCAATTTTCAGTTCTCTGATAGAAACCAACTATGAAATTGGTTCTCCTAAAGATCATCGCTATTGTATAATTCACAGCACAGACCAACATTTTTATTTCATAACTACAACGGGAGAGGTATCAAATTGATTAGAGGACTCCCCGCTACTCTCCTTGTCATCATATTGATCATCTCTATCAATCTGTCACCACCTCTGTACATGGTTCTTCGAAAGGAGAAGATGCAGCTAATGCCAACATCAAGCCCAAAGAAGGAGAAATGAGGTAACAGCAAACACAAAAGACAAGAAGTAAATCAGTTGATAAACGGGTACGGTAAGTCAAGCACAAAAAAGAAAAAATGTTTTACAGCGGAGAATACGAAAGCATACAGTGAAATTACTAAATATCACAGTGAAAATGCTCATTTTAAATACTTCTCACAAAAGATATTTACCAAAAAAAGAAATTGTTCATAAGTTGCATAATACCAGTGTAAAACTAATACATAATAATTAGAATACATATGTACACATGTAAAAACATATGCAAAAAGAAAACCGTACTGTCAATAATAAGAAATTTGCAGAAAAGGTGTAATTTGCCAGCATCGTTGCTGACATCGTTTAAGCCCAATCTGAAGACAAATTAACTTGCCGTTTCGAGAGCTTAATGCCCTTCCATATTTTAATTTTCGGCTGAAATATAAAATAGGTAAGGAATTCATTATCTATATATTTTCTGTTAACCTTCCGAAACCCGCAATTTATGCACATACATATGTACATATAATTTGAAGTCTTCGAAAAAAAAAACTAACTTCAAAATAAGGCAATATATGACCAATGTAAAAAAATCAAAGAAATTAAATTTTTTTAAAAACTAACTGTGTTGTTATAAATGCCGCTAATCTCAAAAAATTCCTATGTCTAAAGCATAAAAGATTCCTAAAATTGAAGTTTAAATATATACTCATATGTACCTATACATACATATTTACAAGCCCCAATCGCTTTTCTAGCGGCATTTTTCTCTCACTTCTTTCTCACTTTTTTACATATATCCATAAGCATAATAACAACAAAGTAAATTGAGAAAAGGAAAACAAAATTTATTTTCATTCTCTATTTTCTCGTTCGCATGTGAAACAGATCAACAAAGAAATATGCGTCAACATTTTATGGAATTGAAATCTATTACAATTATTGACACAAAACAAAAGTGAATAGCAGAAAAGAGGAGAATAACTAACCAATCAATCCCTAGACGTCATTATTCTCTATGCATTGGTAATGCAGTACAGGGTTGCCCACATTCGACGGACCCATCTGGCAACGCCATAACTTTTGACAGAGATGTC
>JAHXMU010024612.1:214120-231562 GCA_019455685.1 Philornis downsi
TTCCATGGATTTTGCCCAATATGTTTCTGATCCTAGAATCCAAAGTCCAAGAGGTGACAGGAAAGGAGTGAAGTGAAACGGAGTGAAAAGTACAAGTGTGGACAACACGTTAACATATTCAGAAAGGTGGAAATTTGACTTCGGTAGTAATCCATAGAACAAAAACTATTTCACAATGGTTAACAAATTTGTTATTCCACGGACTTTGACCAATATGTTTCTGGTCCAAGAATCCGAAGTCCGAGAGGTGACAAAAAAGGTCTAACCCGGAATGAAAATGAACAATGTGGGCAACATGTCAATATATTCAAAAGAGTGGAAGTTTAATTTCGGTAAAAATCCATAGAACAAAAAGCGTTTCACAATTGTTGACAATTTTGAAATTCCGTGGATTTTGACCAATATGTTTCTGATCCTAGAATACAAAGTCCTAGAGGTGACAGAAAATGTCTAACCCGGAATGAACAGTAAAAATGTGGGCAACACGTCAACCCATCCAAAGGGGAGGAAATTTAATTTCGGTAGAAAGGCATAGAACAAAAACCATTACACAATGGTTAACAATTTTGTAATTCTATGGAAATCATTTCACAATGGTTGACAATTTTGTAATTTTTCAAAGTCCAAGAGGTGGCAAAAAAGTCTAACGTGGAATGAAAGGCACAGGCGTTGAAAAGACGTTAATGCATTTAAAAAGGTGGAAATTTGATTTCTGTAGAAATCCACAGAACAAAAACCATTTCACAATGGTTGACAATTTTGTAATTCTGTGGATTTTGACCAACGTGTTTCTGGTCTTAGTCTTTAAATTCCAAGTGGTGACAGAAAAAGCCTAACGCGGAATGAAAAATATAAATGTGGAAGCACGCCAATACATTCAAAAGGATGGAAGATTAATTTCGGTAAAAATAGAACAAAAACCATTTCCCAGTGGTTGACAATTTTGTAATTCTATGGATTTTGACTAATATGTTTCTGGTCCTAAAATCCAGAGTCCAAGAAGGGTCAGAAAAAGACCTAACGTGGAATGAAGGGCACAAGCGTGAAAATCACGTTAACGCATTCAAAATAATGGGAATTTACTTCGGTAGAAATCAATAGAACACAAACCATTTCACAATGTTTGACAATTTTGTAATTCCATGGATTTTGACCAATATGTTTCTGGTCCAAGAATCCAAAGTCCAAGAGGTGACAGAAAAGGTCAAAACCGGAATGAAAAGTACAAATGTGGACAATACGCCAGCACATTCCGAAATGTGAAAATTTGATTTCGGTAGAAATCCATCGAACAAAAACTATTTCAAAATGATTGACAATTGTGAAATTCTATAGATTTTGACCAATATGTTTTTAGTCCTAAAATTCAAGGTCCCGGAGGAGGCAAGGGAAATCTAACGCGAATTAAAGGGTACTAGTATGGACGACACGTAGACACATTCAGAAGGGAAGAAATTTAATTTCGGCAGAAATCCATAGAACAAAACCCATTTCACAATTGTTGACAATTTTGTAATTCTATGGATTTTGACAAATATGTTTCTGGTCCTAGAATCCAAAGTCCAAGAGGTGACAAAAAAAGTCTAAAGTGCGATGAAAAGTAGAAGTGTGTACAATAAGTTAACATACTCAAAAGGGTGGGCGTTTAATTTTTATAGAAATCCACAGAACAAAAATCATTTCACAATCGTTGACAATTTTGTAATTCTGTGGATTCTGACCAATATATTTCTGACCTTAGAGCAATATGTTTGTAGTCTTAGAATCCAAAGTTCAAGAGGTTACAAAAAGAGCCTCAGGTGGAATGGAAGGTACAAATGTGGACAACACACCAACACATTCGAAAGGGTGAAATTTAATTTCGGTATAAATCCACAGAACAAAACCATTTCACAATGGTTGACAATTTTGTAATTCAATGGATTTTGACCAATACGTTTGTGGTCGTAGAAACCAAAAACCAAGAGGTGAAAAAAGTCTACAGTGGAATGAAAAGCACAAGTCTGGTCAGCACGTCAATATATTCAAACTGGAGGCAATTTCATTTCGGTAGGAATCCATAGAACAAAAACCATTTCGCAATGTTTGACAATTTTGTAATTCTATAGATTTTGACCAGCATGCCTCTGGTCCTAGACTTCAATGTCCAAGAGGGGACAAAAAAAGTCTAACGAGGAATCAATATACAGCTGTGGACGATACGCTTACACATTCAAAAGAGTGGAAATTTGATTTCAGCAGAAATACATAGAACAAAAATCATTTCACGATGGTTGAAAATTTTGATATTCCATCGATTTTGACCAATATGTTTGTGGTCCTAGAATCCAAAGTCCAAGATGTGGCAGAAAAGGTCTAACCCGGAATGAAAAGCACAAGTGTGGACAACACGTCAACCCATCCAAAAGGGAGGAACTCTAATTTCAGTAGAAATTCATGGAACAAAAACCATTACAAAATGGCAAACAATTTTGTAATTCTATGGATTTTGAGCAATATGTCTGTGGTCCTAGAATCCAAAGCTAAAGAGGTTACAAAAAGAGTCTAAGGTGGAATGAAAAGTTCACGTGTGGACGACACGCTAACATATTCAAAAGAGTGGAAATTTGATTTCAGTAGAAATACGTAGAACAAACACCATTTCACGATGGTTGAAAATTTGTAATTCTATGGATTTTGACCAACATGTTTCTGCTCCTAGACTTCAAAGTCCAAGAGGTGACAGAAGAAGTCTAACGTGGAACAAAAGGTACAAGTGTGGAAGACACGTCAACACATTCACAAGGGAGGAACTCTAATTTCAGTAGAAATTCATTGAACAAAAACCATTACAAAATGGTTAACAATTTTGTAATACTATGGATTGTGAGCAGTATGTTTCTTAGAATCCAAAGTTAAAAAGGTGACAATAGAAGTCTAACGCGAAATGAAAAGTACAGGTATGGGCAACTCGTCAGCAACTTCAAAGGTTGGTTCGGTAGAAATCCATAAAACAAAAATCATTTCACAATATTTGACAATTTTGAATTCTACCGAATTTGAGCAATATCTTTGTGGTCCTGGAATCCAAAGTTAAAGAAGTTATAAAAAAAATTCCAACGTGGAATAAAAAGTACAAGTGCACATTTAATTTTGGTAAAAATCCACATAACAAAAACCATTTCACAATGGTTGACAATTTTGTAATTCCATGGACTTTGACCAATATGTTTCTGATTCTAGAATCCAAAGTTCAAGAGGTGACAGAAAAGGTCTAACCCGGAATGAAAAGTACAAGTTGGACAACACGTCAGCACATTAAAAAAGGCGGAAATTTGATTTCTGTAGAAATAAAAAAAAAAAACCATTTCACAATGGTTGACAATTTCGAAATTCTATCGATATTGACCAACACGTTTGTGATCCTAGAAGCCAAAGTCCAGGAGGTGAAAAAAAGTTTTACGTGGAATGAAAAGTACAAGTGTGGACAACACGTCAACACATTCAAAAGGGAGGAACCCTAATTTCAGTAGAAATTCGTGGAACAAAAACCATTACAAAATAGCTGAAAATTTTGTAATTCTATGGATTTTGAGCAATATAACTGTGGTCCTAGAATCCAAAGTTAAAGAGGTGACAATAGAGGTCTAACTCGGGATGAAAAGTAAAAGTGTGGACAACACGTCAGCATATTCAAAAGGTTGGAAATTTATTTTCGGTAAAAATTCATAAAACAAAAATTATTTCACAATGGTTGACAATTTTGTAATTCTATGGATTTTGAGCAATATTTTTGAGGCCCTAGAATACAATGTCCAAGAGGTGGCAGAATAGGTCTGGCCCGTAATAAAAGTAAAAATGTGGGCACCACGTCAAGATATTCAAAAGAGTGGAAATTTAATTTCGGTAGAAATCCATAAAACAAAAACCATTTCACAATGGTTGACGATTTTGTAATTTTATGGATTTTGGTCAACATGTTTCTGGTCCTAGAATCCAAAGTCCAAGAAGTGATAACAAAAGTCTAACGCGGAATGAAAAGTACAAGTGTGGACAACACGACAACAAATTCAAAAGGGTGGAAATTTAATTTCGGCAGAAATCCACAGAACCAAACCATTTCGCAATGGTCGACAATATTGTAATTCCATTGATTTTGACCAAAATGTTTCTGGTCCTAGAAGCCAAAATCCAAGAGGTAAAAAGAAAAGTTTTACGTGGAATGAAAAGTACAAGTGTGGCAGCACGCTAACATATTCAAAATAGTGGAAATTTGATTTCGATGGAAATCCATAGAACAAAAATCATTTCACTATGGTTGACAATTTTGAAATTGTATGGACTTTGAGAAATATATTTGTGGTCCTAGAAGCCAAAGTCCAAGAGGTGAAAAAAAGTCTAACGCGGAATGGAAAGTAAAAATCTGGGCAGCACGTCAGCATATTCAAAAGAGTGGAAATTTAATTTCGGTATAAATCCATAGAACAAAAACCACTACACAATGGTTGGCAATTTTGTAATTCTACGGACTTTGAGCAATATGTTTGTGGTCCTAGAATCCAAAGTTAAAGAGGTTACAAAAAGAGTCTAAGGTAGAGTGAAAAGTGTGGACAATACGTCAACACATTCAATAGGGTGCATATTTAATTTTGGTAGAAATCCATAGAGCCAAAACCATTTCACAATGATTGACAACTTTGTAATTCTGTGGATTTTGACCAACGTGTTTCTGGTCTTAGACTTCAAAGTCCAAAAGGTGACAAAAAAAGTTTTACGTGTCAATCATTACACAATGATTGACAACTTTGTAATTCTGTGGATTTTGACCAACATGTTTCTGGTCTTAGACTTCAAAGTCCAAGAGGTGACAAAAAAATTTTAACGTATCCTGAAGGGTACAAGTGTGGACAACACGTCAACGCAACTAAAGGGAGCAAATTTAATTTTGATATAAATCCATAGAACAAAAACCATTACACAATGGGTGACAATTTTGTAAATAAATGGATTTTGACCAATATGTTTCTGATCCTAGAATCCAAAGTCCAAGAGGTGACAAAAAAAGATTTACGGGGAATGAAAGGTACAAGTATGGGCAACACGTCGACGTATTCAAAAGGGTGCACATTTAATTTCGGTAGTAAAACATAAAACAAAAACCATTTCACAATGGTTGACAATTGTGTAATTCTTGTAAAATCTCCCGTGGAATGAAAGGTACGAGTGTGGAGAGCATGTCAGCGCAATTATAAGGTTGAAAGTTGAATTTCAGTAGAAATCCATGGAACAAAAACCATTTCACCGTGGTTGACAATTTTATAATTAAATGGATTTTGACCAATATGTTCCTTATACTAGAATTCAAAGTCTAAGAGGTGACAAAAAAAAATTTAACGTGGACTGAAAGGTACAAGTGTGGACAACTAGGCAACGCATCCAAATGGGAGGAAATTTAATTTCGGTAGAAATCCATAAAACAAGAATCATTTCACAATGCTTCACAATTTGTAATTCTATGGATTCTGACCAATATGTTTCTGGACCTAGAATCCAAACTCCAGGAGGTGGCAAAAGAAATCTGATGTGGAATGAGAGGTACAAGTGTGGACAACACGCTAACATATTCAAAAAAGTAGGAGTTTAATTTCGGTAGAAATCAATAGAACAAAATCCATTTCACAATGGTTGAAAATTTTGTAATTCAATGGATTTTGACCAATATATTTGTGGTCCTTGAATCCAAAGTCCAAGAGGTGAGAAAAATAGTTTAACGTGTAATGAGGGGTACAAGTGTGGCCATCACGTTACCACATTCAAAAGCACATTTAGTTTTGGTAGAAAAACAAAACAAGAACCATTTCACAATGTTTGGCAATTTTGTAATTCTGTAGATTTTGTGCAAGATGTTTCTGGTCCTAGAATCCAAAGTCCAAGGGTTAAAAAAATGCCTAGCGCGGGATGAAAAGTACAAAAGTACAAAGCACGCCAACACATTCAAAAAGAGGAAGTTCAATTTCGGTAGAAATTCATAGAACAAAAACCATTTCACAATGGTTGACAATTGTGTAATTCTACGGATTTTGACCAACATGTTTCTGGTCCTAGAATCCAAAGTCCAAGAGGTGGCAAAAAAAGATTTACGTGGAATGAAGGGTACAAGTATGGGCAACACGTTGATATGTTATGATAAAATAATTAAACTGTCTTTGGGTTGGTTATCAATTGATTTTATTTCAGTCGGTCGGAATAGCGACCGACCACTCGATTTGAATACCGTTACATCATTAAATCTTATTCTCTAAAATACGTAGGAGGAAGGGTGGACGTGACAAACTCAAATAATCAAGTATCGGTGCAATTTGATATCAATACTTGAGTTTAAATATTTTATGACGGACAGCGATACTATTACGATAAACAAAATATGACGCGGTCAATAACTCTAATAATTTATTGTGGAATTTGGAGTTCAATGAATTCCACGCTATTTGATATTGAACTTACACTTAGAGTGATAAGTGCAATATGAAGTTTATAGTTTTGTTTAAAGAAATGAAACGTGTCATGAACGTAGTATGTAGTATGTATGTATTGTCACGCTACAGATGTATTCGTATTTAATATTTTTGAACATAGGAGTATAAAAAAAAATATTTTTTTTTTGTTTTATTAATGCTAGAGTAAAATGAACGAATTATGTAAAATTGAGACTATTAATAATATAGGTATATTGAAATGAACTAATGTAGATAAATTTGAGTTCAGATGTTTATAATTAATATATAGATAGAAATTTACATGATTATCCTGTTTTTAATCTATTTTTGTGTACAGTTAATGTTTTCGAACCGTTTGTAATTTTGCAATTTCCTCTGTTATCCATTTCAATCACATGATAAGGACCCTTGAACACGCTGTCTAGTTTGTGACTAGCATCGTCATACAAATATACCTTATCATTTAGTTGAATTGATTGCCCTGAACAATTTTTGTCGTACAGTTCTTTTGATTTTAGTTTTGCATGATCTATAAGTTTTAAAGCGCGTTTGTGAGCTTCTTGAAGTCTAAATTTCAACTCTTTATCAGACGCTTCAAAGTTATAAATTGGTGATGTTTTCTCATTCATAAAGTTATAGGGCTGTGGTGTTTTTTCAAATACTAGCTCAAACGGAGCGTAGCCGTGAACTGACGATGGTGTTGTATTGTAACAATATACGAAATACGTTAACCATTCGTCCCAATCGAGTTTATCAGGGGAAAGGTACGATCTTATGTACTCATTAAATGTTCTATGACTCCTTTCGACCATTCCTAACGTTTGGTGGTGATAAGGGGTTGAATTAATTTGGTTTATATTTAGAAGTTTACATATCTCTGCAAATGTTTGATTTTTATACTCAGTTCCTAAATCGGTGAGTATTTCTTTAATTGAGCCGTATATCAAAATACAAATACAAATATAGTTTTGGCTGACTTGTTTGTAACTGGAATCGCTATGAGATATTTTGTTAGTTCACACATGATTGTCACAGCGTATTCATTACCCAAAATCGATATTGGTAATGGACCTATTGTGTCAATTTGTATTCTGTCAAAAGGCTTTTTAGGTGTTTGAGTAATTACCATTGGCTCTTTGGGTTTTATGCCTGACTTGTTTAATTTGCATTGTTCGCAATTCTTCACAAATTTACGCACATCATAGGTTATGTTTTTCCACTTGTAATATTTTCTAATTTTTGTCAATAGTCGGTTAATTCCGGTATGTCCACCTAGGTTTGGATCATTGTGGAATTTAGTTAAAATTTCAGTTTTCTCATTTGGATCCGTTGTAGTTTTAATTTCTGGCGTTAACGCAATTTTCATTTTCTTCAATAACTCATTGCCTACTTCTTTAAAATTGTGTAAACTTGAATATTTAAAAATGTCGTCATTTAGTGCAATTTTTAAGTTGCTTAATCCTAGCTTGTTGACTAATATTTCAAGTCTAGGGAAGAATTTATCTAGTAAAATTTTCCCTTGAACAATTAGGCCTTTAACATATACTTCTAGAAGTTTTATTTTTCCTTTTATAACACTGTAGAACATTTTTGGGGTTTTTGTCTGGGGGGTGAGTAATTCCAAGTCAGGATAATGGTACTAGGTCAGTATAGTAAAATCCTCAAAGGGTTTCGCGTTCGTATGTGTCAGTTTTTTTTATGACCTTTTACATTTTTTCCTTATCTTGATGTTTTTTCGCTTAGTTGTAAAACTTTGGCAAAAACGTAGTTTGACATAACTCGAGAACGACTAGTTCGATTTTGCTGAAACAAATTGAGAAAAATTAAGAATTACATTTCCTTTAATCCATTCATATACTGTTTCTCTACCAAATCAACATTTTTGCAATTATAAACAAATTTATGAAGAAAATTTTCTCAAAATTTTTTTTTTTTTTAATCATATAAATCCCAAACGGAAAAAAGTGTCAAGTCTTATAACTTTTACGTAAGGCCACATAACCTATAAACAAAATGCGACATAGATCATAGAAATCAATTAACGCGTTCTGCTTTTATTCAAAATTAAGTAAAGGTATGAATTTCAAAAATTTGCTCGAGATATGCTCAAAATTCCTTGGAAAAAACATTGATGATTTTTTTTTATGATTCTCAGAATTAAAGAAAGGTAATAAACAAGCGGTTATTTGATTTTTATGGTTGCTGTAAAAAACTGAAAAACGGCCATAAATGTGCGCGGACAATTAAAAGGAAAAAAGGAAAGTGCACTTTTGTAATTATTTGGGTTTTTTCTGTTGGCTACCTGCATGATTTTTTTACACAAATTGCACCCACATTCATGTGTGGTCATGTTTTAGAACGTCAGTAAAATATTGAAAAATACGTAGTATAAATAGGTGTTCATTGTTCGGTTTTTGTCATTCATTTTGTCATAGAATATGGAACTGTGCAAGCCAGATATAAATAGCTTTTGCTACTGCTGCGGTCAATATGTCTCAACACATAAAAAAAGGGGAAATTTCAGTACTGATTTTGTTCAAATATACGAGATGTACTTCAACCAAAATGTTATAGTGAACAAAAATTGGGTGCCAAATATAGTGTGTAAAAGCTGCTACAACCGTCTAATGGATTGGAAAAATAGAGGACGTGAAAGTATGCCATTCGGTATCCCAATGACTTGGACTAATCCTGGCAAAGGTCACAATCCATTGAATTGCTATGCATGTGCGAATAAAGGAGCCGCAAAAAGGATAAGAAAATCGTATAATTACGTTGGTGTTGCAAGTGCCGCAACACCATTGCCTCATTCGGACGACATTCCTGTGCCAAAAGCTTCTAGCCCAGATATTTTATCTTCTATGACTGCTCCGACATATGATTTACGTGATGATCCCCCATATGAGCCATCAGTATCCCACGAGCCAATTTTAATAAATCAAAATAAGCTTGATTCAATTGTTGCCAAATTGGAATCAACACAGCATAAATCGGAAGAGCTGGCTTTGTTTTTGAAATCAAACAATTTGTTGGCACCCGGTGTGAAAGTCACAGCTTATCGAAGTCGTCAGGCAACACTCCAAAGTTTATTCCTTGTGAATGATGGAAAAACTTCTGCATATTGCCCGGATGTAGGAAAATTGATGGACGCAATGGAAATAAAATATGAAGCAGATGACTGGAGATTATTTATTGACAGTTCAAAACTCAGCTTGAAGGCAGTTTTACTGCATAAGACCAATAAAAAACCTTCAGTTCCAATCGCCTGTAGTACAGAAACGAAAGAAACATATGATGCACTAGAAAATATTTTGAAAATGGTTAACTACGCCAAACATAGATGGCGCATATGCTGCGATTTAAAAGTTGTAGCTATGTTTTGCGGTCTTCAAAGCGGCTATATAAAATATATGTGCTTTTTGTGCGATTGAGACACACGATTTTCCGGTGACCAATATGCATGCCACGGATGGAAACTCAGAGAGCACAGCAGGTTACAAACGGCCAATATTATTCGTGAGTCTCTAGTACCGAAGGAGAAGATATTGCTGCCTCCACTGCATATTAAACTTGGAATTGTTAAGAATTTCATCAAAACTATCGCCAGAAGAGATGAGGTTTTCTTGTGTTTGAAACTAATTTACCCGAGACTCAGCGAAAGTAAAAGTAAAGAAGGTAAGTTATAATATCACATTCATTTCCCATGATTTCCCATCTTTACAAATTCATTTTTTCCAATCAGGCGTACTAAATGGTCCAGATATACGAAAGCTGATTAAAAGTGACGCATTCAACAATATTTTGATTGACGCTGAATTGGATGCATGGCAGGCAATCAAAGAAGTAATAGAAGGCTTGTTGGGAAAGCATCGTTCTACCAACTACGATGTTTCTGTCGCAAGGATGTTAAGATCGTTCTCGGAAATTGGAGTGCACATGTCCTTGAAAATCCATTATTTACATCATCATCTGGACTACTTCAGCAAACAATTGGCTACCGAATCTGATGAACAAAGCGAACGCTATCATCAAGTTGCTATGCCATTTGAAATAAGGTAATACTGATTTTTTATTTTTTCAAACTCATTTTAATAAAACAAAAACTTACAGATATAGAGGCAAAAAGTCGCCGAGTGCAATAATTGCGGAAATTTGCTGGTGGAGTAAGCTTGTGTGGCAAGACAAGGATGATCCTGATGATAAAGAATTTTTAGGAGGTGCAGAAGGGCCAGCAGTGTAGCCACACATTGACATTATGTGTGGTTCAGAAACTGATGACAGCGATGAATGCGATGCCAACAGTCCCGAACAACCTCCATCGAAAAAAGTCTAGGCAATATTTATTAAAATAAATAAAAATAAATAAGTAAAATAAAAATAAAAAATTATAAAAATGTTTACTTTATTTTTTTAGTAGTTTATGCCCAGAAGTCTGGAGTTATTGGGGAAATTTATAAAAAAACGCGATAAATGACTCTTTTTTTGAATAAAAACAAATATCAATATTCTTGTCAAAATGGGATACCTTCACTTAATTTACTTTTTATCAGACTGACTGCAACTTCCTCATGTGTGCTTTTTATTAAATTTACTAAATTTATTGCGTCAATAAATCTTTGCAAATTTACGTATGTGCCATCAAAGTCTGGCAACAATTTAGCTGCTGATGCTAAAAAGTTCGCTATAGTATCGGCCATGGTGTTTGGATTCTTTACTTCATTAACTGTTTCTGCGGAAGTACCTGCACCGTCTGAGACGAAGGATTTTTCCCTAATATTAACTTCGACTGAAGTCATCAAATCTCTTGGGATTTTAATGTCCAAGTCAAGCCTTTCAAATAGTATCTCAAGTCTATCTCTAATTGATTTAAAGAACTCAGAACTCTCTTTCAATATGACAGCTATTTCATTGTGTTTATTTATGAGTTCTGTAATGTGTTTTACTTGAGTCTGCGCTGATGGGAGTTTTGTTTTATTGACACACTTAAAACTTTTATCAAAGTCAAGTTTAATATTCTTAAATTCTTCATACAAGTCTGCCCATTCAATATTTTTATCTTTCGTAAAAGGCATTTATTTCGCTTTTTGTTTTTGTTTTTTCTTTTATGCTGCGAAATAATGAACATAGGAGAGGAGAGAGAAAAAAAAAAAATTTTTTTTTTCTTCTTCTCATATGCGTGGCGTAACGTTCCTAGGTTTACTTAAATGCAACTTAATATAATATCTTACACATATTAATATTATCATTAATATTAGCAAGATTATGGATAGTGCATTGCCATTAATTGGCCAATTCTTACTAACCTTGTCATTTTTTGCCACTTGGTGAATTATTGGCTCAAATTTCACTATTTGTTTTTCTGTATTTATTTCTTTGCCAATTTCGTAACCCGAAATTGCAATTAATATGCCGTTCAAAACTTTTTTCCACCACGTCATTTTGCAGTGATTTTCTATATATATATATATATTTTTTTTTTTTGTTTATTTAGAAATTGAATTTACTATTACTGTTGTTGTTTATATATTCTCGCTGCTTGAACTATGTATATCAAAGCTACATTTGTTAGCGCATGATGGGCTTATTGCAAAATTACTTTAAGGTTCCAATTTAAAGGTTTTTGTGTTTTATTTTTCTCTCTCTACATGCATTTATGTGTAATGTTTATATCTATTGGTAAAATTATCATTATTTATTTTATTTAAATACTTATTAATCTCCAACTGGAATTTGTAGTTGTTGTTGCTGTTCCTTGTTGTAGTTGCTGTTGTAGTTGCTCATATTACGGCAATGGTAATAGTTATCGACGGATTTGTTTTGTTCTTCCGAAGCTAAGAACTCAGAAGAGGCATTTGGACTAACAACAATAAAGTTGTTGATGAACCATCGCCGAACCAAAGACACTTCATACGGGTAACAACTTTGTACTGAAACACAACCACTTAGACTCAAAGATCTTGCTAATTTAGCCTTTGTTATCAGTTTTTCTAAAGCATTGATACTGTGTCAAGAATGATATAAAGAGATTACGCTTTGCGCAGGTGAGTTATTCTTGAGAAATGTAAACAAAGAAGGGAAGACGTCACTCGGCTAGACAGAACGTTAAACAACAGTGAATTTAAGTGAAAAATTGATAATAATTTGAATTAATTGTTAAAAAATTATTCTTTAGGTCCCGTATGTATTTTACAATACGTAAATTAAATGAAAATATTAAAAACACGGCCTGCCAAAAACGACGAAAAATAAACAAAATTATAAAATGAATAGAAAGCTTCTTCGTGTCTTTTACACAAAGCATATTGTTTAAATAATTTAGATTTATTTCAGAAAAATTTATATCAGCATAATTTGTCTCTATAATCTTACATTCATTTACCTACATATTCTAAACCAAAAGCACACAAAGCCGAGTGACGTCATCTGCGCAGAACTAAATATTTTTGTTTCTCATTTACGTTACCTTATATTCTTATACCATGATACTGTGTGATATCTAACATCTTTTTAAAGTCTTTTCTTTTTCTTTTGTCTCCTGGCAGGATCGCCATGTTATGATAAAATAATTAAACTGTCTTTGGGTTGGTTATCAGTTGATTTTATTTCAGTCGGTCGGAATAGCGACCGACCACTCGATTTGAATACCGTTACAACATTAAATCTTATTCTCTAAAATACGTACGAGGAAGGGTGGACGTGACAAACTCAAATAATCAAGTATCGGTGCAATTTGATATCAATACTTGAGTCTAAATATTTTATGACGGACAGCGAAACTATTACGATAAACAAAATATGACGCGGTCAATAACTAATAATTTATTGTGGAATTTGGAGTTCAATGAATTCCACGCTATTTGATATTGAACTTACACTTAGAAGTTTATAGTTTTGTTTGCATTGTCACGCTACAGATATATTCAAAAGGGTGCACATATAATATCGGTAGAGAAACATAAAACAACAACTATTTCACAATGGTTGACAATTGTGTAATTCTATGGATTTTGACCAATATGTTTCTCGTCCTAGAATCCAAGGTCCAAGATTGGGCAGAAGAAATCTAACGTGGAATAAAAGGTACAAGCGCGAAAAATATTTTAGCATATTTAAAAAGGCGGAAATTTGATTTCGGTAGAAATCCATAGAATAAAAATCATTACACAATTGTTGACAATCCAAAGTCCAAGAGGAGACAAAAAAAGGCCTAACGTGGAATAAGAGGTACGAGCGTGGAAAACTGGTCAACACATTTACAAATTTGATTTCGATAGAAATCAATAGAACAAAAACCATTTCACAATGGTTAACAATTTTCTAATTCTTACAAAATCTACAGTGGAATGAAAGGTACGGGTGTGGAGAGCATGTCAGCGCAATTATAAGGTTGAAAGTTGAATTTCAATAGAAATCCATGGAACAAAAACCATTTCACCGTGGTTGACAATTTTGTAATTAAATGGATTTTGACCAAAATGTTTCTGATCCCAGAATCCAAAGTCCAAGAGGTGACAAAAGAAATTTAACGTGGACTGAAAGGTACAAGTGTGGACAACACGCCAACACATCCAAAAGGGAGGAAATTTAATTTCGGTAAATATCCATAAAACAAAAATCATTTCACAGTGGTTGACAATTTGTAATTCTATGGATTCTGACCAATATGTTGCTGGTCCTAGAATTCAAAGTCCAAGAGGTGACAAAAGAAATCTGACGTGGAATGAGAGATACAAGTGTGGACAACCCGCTAACACATTCAAAATAGTAGGAATTTAATTTCGGTTGAAATCCATAGAACAAAAACCATTTCTCAATGGTTGACAATTTTGTAATTAAATGGGTTTTGACCAATATGTTTCTGATCCTAGAATCCAAATTCTAAGGGGTGGCAAATAACGTCTAACCCGGAATGAAAAGTATAAGCGTGGACAACACGTCAAAATATTCAGAAGGGTGGAAGTTTAATTTCGGTGGAAATCCATAAAACAAAAACCGTTTCAGAATGGTTGACAAATTTGCAATTCCATGGATCTGGACCAATATGTTTCTGGTCCTAGAATCTTAAGTCCAAGAGGTGAAAAAAAAGATTTACGGGGAATGAAAGGTACAAGTATGGGCAACGCGTCGACGTATTCAAAAGGATGCACATTCAATTTCGGTAAAACACAAAACAAAAACCATTTCACAATGGTTGACAATTGTGTAATTCTATGGATTTTGGCCAATATGTTTCTGGTCCTAGAACCCAAGGTCCAAGATTGGACAAAAGAAATCTAACGTGGAATAAAAGGTACAAGCGTGAAAAATACATTAGCATATTCAAAAAGGCAGAAATTTGATTTCGGTTGAAATCCATAGAACAAAAATCGTTACACAATTGTTGACAGTTTGAGCATTGGCATCACTGTTTAACAACAAGTGCAAGATTGTTGGCTCCGTGAAAATAAAAAGTTTTTTAAGGTTTATACCCGTCTCAGTGCGTGCTAGTAGTACTAGCTATTTTTATAAATCCCCCAAAATTAATACAAGCTGAAGTTATATTCGTATTTACCCAGGTGAGAGTAATTAAACAAAATTGCCTTGCGGGCACACGCAGTACGTGCTTGTGTTTTTTGTTTTGGCGAATCACGTCAACAGCTGTTTAGCTGAATTGTGTGATTCGTACAAAAAATAGTATGAATATAGTTCAACCACACGCAGGGTTTAGCATACCTTTAGGCGTATTTATAAATGGACAGGGTTACCGTGTCTACTCCCCCAGTTGGGGAACTCTCAGTTAATACGCCAAAATCGTTAACAATTCCGAAACCTACTAAAACTGTAATGACACCAGTACCAGGACTTAATAGTCCAAATGTAAATTCCCTTAGTCCAGGAAATGCTAGAAATCATTATGAGATTGTAATTTCTCATAACGAACCCATTGTATCCGAGGAGACAGGAAACTCCTGGACCGAAGTTTCATCAAAAAGGCCTCGCAGTCCAAACTCATCCCCGAAAAATCGGAAACAGGCTACTTTGGATGAGTACTGGTTGGGTGATCGACCAAAAAATCAAAATCGATTTTCTGGGCTTGAAGCCGATGAACAGCTTAAACAAAAGGAAGTCGTTCACAAACCTCCTCCAATTTTTGTTGATGGTGTAGTCAAAATCCAACCACTAATTAAAGAACTCAACGAAAAAGTAAATGAAGGATACGTTCTTAAGGTACTAAACCACAATAAAGTAAAAATACTACCTAAAACCCCGGAATTCTTTTCGAAAATTGTGAAAGTTTTGGAAAATAAAAAAACAGAATTCTACACTTATAAATTGAAAGAGGAAAGAAATTTTAAAGTAGTGTTAAGAAATCTCCATTATTCGACGGATGCGGAGGATATTGTTGATGCTCTTAAAAACTTAGGACACAACGTCAAACATGTCCATAATATAAAAAGCAGGTATACCCAACTTCCCTTGTCATCGCTTGGGATTGAATTAGAGCCCCATGAAAACATTAAGGATGTATATCAAATTAAAAGATTGCTTAACACGATTGTGTCTTTTGAACCCCCTCGACCAACGAGGGAAATCGTACAATGTTCTAATTGTCAACACTACGGATATACTAAGGCTGGGTGCCATAGAAAACCCAAGTGCATTAAAAGCGCTGTAGAGCATCTATCAATAAATTGTTCTCGAAAAGCTCCAACTGCAGATGTAAAATGTGTTTTGTGTGAGGGAAATCATCCCGCAAACTATAAAGGTTGCCAGGTCTATCAAAAGATCATTAACCCCAATAAAACCCCTTCGGCCAAGAGAGCCGATAATTATGCCCAGCAGAAAACAACATCTCGCGTTGTTTCTGATAAAAATGTTACCTTTAGGCAACCTCCTGGTTATTTCCCCGTTTTACCAGGCCCTCGTAAAGCTGGAAAGCAGCCTGACAAACACCCCTCGTCAGGTCCCGTAGAGTCAGCCCCTCTTATTGCTGAAAAGCAACCTGGCACCCCCTTGCTAGGCACTTTTCCCGCCTTAGGTGCAAATTACCCGGCACCTCTACAAGGCAAGGCCGCCGAAAAGCTCCATGGATTCACATATGCAGAAACCGCTAGAAACGGAAACAATCCAAGACATAATATAAGAGAACCTGATACAAATCCAACAGAGAGCATATTGATCACTACACTCACTGATGAATTCCGCGAAATGATGGCGGTAATGAAGCAGATGATGCAGCAAATGACTGCAATGACCACAATGTTGGTAACTCTAATGCCTAAAATGCCATATATTCGATCGATTGATAATAGTCTTGTGGAATGCAAACGGGCTATCTAAACACAACCTGGAAGTCAAAACACTTGTAGATATGCATAATATCGACATTTTGCTTGTCTCTGAAACTCATTTTTCCCGTATGAATTATTTTTCTATACCGAACTATAAATTCTATCACACAATACATCCAGATGATACAGCACACGGAGGCTCTGGAATACTTATAAGAAACAACATAAAACATCATTTGTCAAACCCATATGCAAGGGCAGAAATACAAGCCACAACAATAGTGGTTGAAGATTGGTCCGGCCCAATAAGTATCTCCGCAATATATAGTCCCCCAAACACAAAATAAGTTGTAAAATGTACAAGGAGTTCTTCAAAACACTTGGTAATACCTATGTCGCAGGTGGCGACTACAATGCCAAAAACACCCTCTGGGGCTCTAGGCTAACAACAACAAAAGGTCATCAACTTCAATATGCAGCTGAATCAACGAACCTATACATGGTATCAAGTGCACAACCGACTTATTGGCCAACAGACTGCAGCAAAATCCCCGATTTACGAGATTTTTGTGTGACAAGAGGTACAGGGTTGCCCATATTCGACGGACCCATCTGGCAACGCCATAACTTTTGACAGAGATGTCAGATCGCTTAATGACATACCGCGTTTGAAGCGTCAGTCCAAGCAGATTTTT
>JAHXMU010024617.1:0-15203 GCA_019455685.1 Philornis downsi
GCGTTGCCAGATGGGTCCGTCGAATATGGGCAACCCTGTATGCACGTTCTATTGCTCTACCCTGTACTATAACAAGAGAACAACTCGCTAGTGAATATGCAAGTTTATTTTTATTGCAAAGAGCAACTACAACTACAACTGATCCTGAGTCGCCCTATTGTCCCTTATTAATGTCTTCACTCTAATCGCCATCATAGTATCAGGAGAAAAAACGTTTTTATGGCAATCAATTTGTTAAGCTGATGTAGGCAAGAAAACTGTTAACAAATGATATAAACAACCACAATAAAGCAAATATTTTGCTCCATTTAGACAAATGCTCTTTTTAATGTACATGGTTATACATTTAATGGTTTCAAAACCGCCCGTCTGGCGAAGCTGTTGTCATCTTTATTTAGTGAAAGATTTGCCATTTACAAATATGGATCGCTAAATAACTGAAGAACGCGTAAAAAATAGTTAAAATGTACTACGAAAGTGGTGATTCAAATGGGTGGGCTTTCAATCGAACAAAATTTTCCACAGCGATGAAGCTCTTTTCTCACTTAGTGTTTACGTCAACCAGCAAAATTGTCCCATATGGTGTTTGTAGAACCCCGAAGTGATTGTGGAAAAGCCATTGCATCCGGAAAAAGTGGTTGTGTGGTGCGCATTATAGTTTGGAGGTATCACTGGGTCGTATTTTTCCGAAATTGATGCTGGGGGAACCTTAAAAGGATCCACTGCTGCAACCAGTCCACAGGCGGTCATGTATTTCGTACATAATAGTCCAAGCATTATAATGAAATAAAAGTTTCATCGAAATCATAGCTTTATGAGTGTTTTATTTAGCTTTACTTTTGAAACCGGAATATTGTCAACTCTGTGCCTAAAGGGTGTCCCAACAAGAATGCAAGATTTAAATTTTAAATAAAACACAGATATTTAAGAAAAAATCGTGAAACTTAATTATATCGCAAAGTAGATAGAATGAGGTTATGTATGGAACATCGGGCAGATGGCCGCCGCGGCTTTGCTGACACACACGCGATCTTTTAATGAAATTTTCAATAGCCGTTTTGCATAAATGCTGCGGTATTTCATTAATGCAGCGTCCAATTTCCTCCTTTAAGACTTGAGTCGTCGTCGGCTTAATCGCGTAAACCATCGACTTCAAAAATCCCCAAACAAAAAAGTCTAATGGTGTTAAATCGCACGATCTAGGCGGCCAATTCTGGTCTCTAAAACGCGAAATATCACGACCGGGAACTGACTGATGCAGCAGTCATTGAATTGTTTCTCTGGCTGTATGACATGTGGCGCCGTCTTGTTGAAACCACATGCCCTCCACATTCATTTCTTCAATTTTAGGCACGAAAAGACTGGTTATCATTTCACGATACTGAACACCATTGGCTGTCTTGCGTTCTTGTTGGGACACCCTTATATGCATAAAGCCCTACAATTGGTTGTAACATATGATATGCATATAATATTTGTATTATCCGCGGCAGTGATGTATGAGCAGGGCAGTATAAGAAGCCGTATCTATTGAGCGTGATTCCGAGAAAACCCGTTTCACAAAAAGTTGCAAAATATTTCATTCATTTGTTGGTATTTCATTTGTTGGTGGCAACATTGCAAGAAGTATCGAAAGTATAAAAACTTTTAACGTGTAATTTGCGTAATCGCCAATAAATTTAACATAGACTTGCCATAGAAAGGACGCAGTGTTTATGTTGTGTTTTTGTTCACATTTTCATGGGAGTTATTATGGCAGTGAAAAAACGTGCAGTTTGG
This sequence comes from Philornis downsi, assembly GCA_019455685.1. Taxonomy (NCBI): domain Eukaryota; kingdom Metazoa; phylum Arthropoda; class Insecta; order Diptera; family Muscidae; genus Philornis; species Philornis downsi. The sequence goes on from JAHXMU010024617.1 coordinate 1,780, forward strand.
TGTAATTTTTCATTTGACCAAAGAAATTTTATTTTTGGATCAGGCATTTCGAACTAAAATTAAACCATAAAATAGTGTTTCTTTCAAATGTAATTATGCGACAGTCGAATCCAAACAAATTAGTAATATTTTAATGTAATCCCACTTAATAAGAACTACCGAGTTTGTTTAAATTTGGAAGCGGTATAAAACTGCTTCTTTGGAAATGATAAATATGGATTTATCGTATTGCGCTATTGGAAGTGATGAAACTGCTATTCTTCTTGACCTCCTCCAGTTTTCTTTGTAGGATAGCTGAGTTTATATCGTACGGCAAAGGCATTACAGAATCTAAGGATGTGGAGTTAAAAGCTTCTGGTGAAATAAATGTTATTGGCTATTAAATCACATCTAATCATTTCATATTTTGCAAGATATTGCTGCATCGATTGATAGAATGGGCACTAGAGAATTTGACCAAATACGCCAATTGTGAATTACGAATATTTAATGGAGATCTATCTTTCATAAGGCTTATGTTCATAAAATATAATTCAAATTTATGTTTCGATGTGGAGAGCAATATTCACGTCTTGGGGGAAGACACTTACGCACAGAAAGCGGCGTAGAGTACACAAAATTCATAATTGTAAATATTTTACAACGCGGGCATTTTCTGTGTACATAATCACAGATAGATCATTGGCGGGTTATTCCGCCAACATTAGGCTTGATTTATTTATTTATTTTATTTTGTTGGCGTACGAAATGGAAGAGAAACTCGTACCACAAGTGCGGTGGCAACAGCTGCCTTTGGTATTGCTACTACCGAAATATTTTAGAATTTGGTGGCCACAAACTCCTGTAACGTTAATTCGTTTATAGATACCGAATATCTCATTAATTCAGAACAAGAAATCTATTTCATAACAGTTAAATTATTTCTCTATACTACTGTTGCAAGCGAATTCAATCGGTTTCTTCTAATATCTGTATTAAAACTGGTCAACTGTTCAAAACTATTAAAATCATAAAAACACAAAAAAAAAACTTCAACTATTCCTATGAACTATTCGTAATGGATGTGAGCCGAACGAACTGCATATGTTTTTCTCTTTTGTTCAATGCCTGCTGAAGAAGGGAATTAGAATATGATGTGGAAAAGAGACAACAACATTACAATAATCGGTGTAGGCAGATGATCAGCAACAAGACTAAAATATTTTGTTGACATCATAGCTATGAATTTCTCGCCCTCTCAGAGAGTGCAGTGCTATCGAGCAACAACAACAACACCATCTACAAAAGAGACCCAATGGAAGGCGTCACACATAGGTATGTCAACATGTCTGCCTTATTTTGCAGCTATGGCAGCTAAAATTAACTGTTACCTCTTCTAACAGTGTAACTACATTGCTTTACATTCTACACGTTACAATGGAACCTAAACGAAAAAAAGGAATGGAGAATAAATGGCGTAAAATGACGATAATTCATATCAATGTATTTAAATTTGCTTATGCTGACAGATCACTATAGAGTTATTCTGTGAAATAGTTTTGTTAAAACAAAATTTAACTATAAATTTTTAAGTTCGCTTGAAATATTCCGGTTTGGACAACTATGGGAACCAAAGTATCGTAAATGATGCGCTGGTTTATCATATCATAAGTGGGAGTGGTTAATACGTCCTCTTTTCATACATATACGAAGTATGTTCAGAAAATAAGGTGAATTTTTCAAATTTCGGCGGTTTTACACGTCATCATTATTTATTTCATGTTGGTACACTCGTCTCGAAGATATGTTGACGGCTTTATCCATATAAAGGATGTCCCAACAAGAACGCAAGATTTAAATTTGGCGCCATTCGAAGTGTCGTTGTTTGACATTTGAACAATTGTTATTGTTTCCTAGTAGATGGTACGAGGTTAGTAAAAATAGAGCGCTACACGAATGAACAACGCGTTCTCATTGTGAAACTGTTTTACCAAAATGGTGAAAGTTTTGCGGCTACAGTTCGCAAATTGCGATCAATTTGGGGTCACAATAATGCTCCAAAAGAGTCAACTGTAAAGAGATTAATGGATAAATTTGTCAAAATTGGGTCTGCTAGTGAGGTAAAGACAACAACGCACCTTCAACCAGGTCGATCGACCGAAAATGTCGCAGCTGTACGTGATGATGTCGCTCAAACTCCATCCACCTCAATTCGACACCGAGCTCAGCAAATTGGTGTCTCCAAATCCACTATGCAGCGAATTTTGACGAAAGATTTGCATCTTCACGCATACAAAGTTCATTGACTCCGGAACTGAAGCCAGCTGGCCATGGACCGCGAAGGGTTAATTAATTAATTGGGTATTGGAGAGACAACATGAAAATGCTGATTTTGCCGATAAAATCATCTTCAGTGACGAGGCTCATTTTCATCTTGATGGCTTTGTCAATAAACAGAATTGTCGCATTTGGGGTGAGGAAAATCCTCGAGTGATTTACGAGAAGCAAATGCATCCTTAACGTGTCACTGTGTGGTATGGATTTTGGGCTGGAGGAATCATTGGACCTTTTTTTATGAAAATGAGGCATGTAAAGCGCAAACAGTCAATGGTGTTCGGTATCATGAAGTGATAACCAGTTTTTTCGTGCCTAGAATTAAAGAAATGAATGTGGATTGCACGTGGTTTCAACAAGACGGTGCCACATGTCATACAGCCAGAGAAACAATTCAGTTGATGCATCAGTCATTTAAATATTGCGTTCTTTGTTTGTGAGAGGGATAAATAAGACAAGTGTTTTGCGTGTTTGGCGATTTTTTGCTATCGAAAAAAATGGATCAGAAAAGTTGCATCAATTTTTGTGTAAAAAATGGAACTAAGTGTTCAAAAACACTTGAAATGTTAACAGTGGCATACGGAATAATGAAATAAGGATCCACTGAAAGATAGTTGTGCTATTTTTCGTAAACATGCTATAAAAAATCCATGGTTGCTTTTCGATTCTACCAACTTCCACCCCCTATACTGCTTTTGGTGAACTAATTTATGGGCATGTTTTTTTTTCTAGTAGACCTTATTTTGTAACTCTTGCAACTCACAGTATCGTGAACATTGTACAGGATTATTCATTTAGTGGTTTTAAAATCGACGGTCTGGCAGGGCTGTCAGCTGTTAAATACCTGTCTTCTGAAGTGTTATTTATTTCGTGAAAGATTTGGCATTTACGAATATGGATCGTTTAATAAAGCAAAAAATTGCGTAAAAATGGTTATAACTTAATGCGAAAGTGGTGATTCAAACGTGGGCTTCCAATCGAATAAAATTTTCTTCAGCGATGAAGTTCATTTCTTACTCGGCGGTTACGTCAACAAGCAAAATTGTCGCATGTGGGGCTCGGAGAACTAAGAAGTGATTGTAGAAACGCCATTGCATCCTGAAAAAGTCACTGTTTGGGGATCTAGAGGTGTCATTGGGTTGTATTTTTTTTTTTTTTTTTTTTGGAAGCTACCTCAAAGGGATCCACTGCTGCAACCAATCTAGAGGCGGTCATTTAAACGACACTGTAGTTGGCATTATAATGAAATAAAAGTTTCATTGAAATTGTATAAACCTCCAAGTTTATACTTACTTTTAAATTTAATCAATTAATTTTGAATTTTGTGAACTAAACGAATTAATTACTGAAAACATGAAATTTAGATATTATAAAATATAACGCTCTTATTTAAGTAATCTAAAAACTAATCTAATGTACAAAGTAAGTATCGATAAATATCCCAATGATTACTGTAAGCTGAAGAAAATATGAAAAAAGGAAAATAGAAAATCTAATATTACCGTCAAAGTTGCTGATTCCAAATCAGCCAATTTTGCAGTACAACTCGCCCGGTGAGCATCTCAATCTCTAGAAATAAACATATTGAATTAACTCTAATTCATTTGCATTTTCTTTTCTTTCTTTTTATATATTTTATATATATTAAATCTTAAATATAATTTCATAATTTCTCAACTCTGAGAAATTATGCAATTATTTTAAATCCGCCAATTCTTTAGCTTAGAACTTACTGCCCACCACGTACGTATACAATCCACTATCTCTCTAGTAAGTTTCGCCAGAGATTAAACCTGAATTAATCACTTAATCAAACCCATTACAGAAATCATAGCTTTATGTGCGTTTTATTTAATTTTACTTGAGAACGAAAAATGAATATCCCTAAACCTGCCCATCGTCAGATAACTGAAGTGTTAAAAATTAAATGTTCATGTTTTTCAACTAGAAAATATTTATTATTTTTCTATAACCCAAGCCGACAAATAGAGCGTTCTGTTATTCTAACTAAAATTAGAGAAATGGTAGGATCATATTAAAAAAGGACGGTTTTCTCATAGTTGGGTTTTGGGTCCCCAAAGTAGATCATTTTTCCGTCTGGTCTAATTATGTGTTGGAGACGAGGAGGTTCATAATGTTGGAGACGAGGTATCCAATATTCGAATAAAACTCTAAAAAACTCCATATTCTCGTACAGAAATCATCGACATAGCCTATTTTTAAAGCGGAAATTTGTATCTTATGGTATGATCGATAGTTTCATCGTACAACAATTAACATATAAATGGATAAATTGTTGATAATTTTTAAATTTCTTTCACATAAGCGTTTTCCCTACTAAAAATGTTTTGATCAATTTTAAATCTTTCTTGAGACTGCAAGATTTTTTCGTAAAAAACTTCAAATTTCTAACTCAAACAGTTTGACTCTACCAAGGTTTCAACAAGTACGCTTTGAATTATATGGATTTGTATGATTATAGATAATTTACATACTTGCTGACGTCTCACACGATCACTTTATTACAAATGAAATCACAAATTTATTATACCTATAGATTCTGTCCAATGGTAGATGATAAGAAAGTGAACAATTCTACATATTCGGTTATTGATCAACCGTATCTCAGAATGCAAAACTGATCTAATAAGATTAATAAGTTTTCTTACTTAAAAACCGGCGTCCACCAACACTAATAAATATTTTAAAATTTTTTATTGGTTTGTAGTTACGGATCAGCTTCAAATTGTTGAATTCATTGTGCAACATGAATTCATTCATAAAATAATATCGAGGAAATATTCTCTACAGAGTGTTTATGAAATTTATCAATGCTCGTATTAGCTTGCTTGGCTCGGAAGGCTCAAAATCTGGCAAATTTTGTTCTACCGATCCATTTTCGCAAGTTAAAAAATAAAAATACTCCGAGTGAGCTGAATCTGGCGAATAAGGCGTATAAGGTGCGTGATGGACTAAGTCGAATTTTAATTCATTGATTGTGGCCATCGCCATAGTGGATGTGTGAACTGGAGCATTGTCTTGATGAAACATCACTTTATTTTTCGCCAAATGCGGCTTTTTTCCTATAATTTCATTACCTCAATGCTGCAATAAATTAGCACAATATTCAGCGTTGATGGTTTTTCCCTTTTAAAGATAATCAATAAAAAATAATCCCATGCGCATCCCATAATACGGACGTCATGACCTTGCCTGCAGATAGAACAGTCTTCGCTTTCTATGAACACGATCCTCCCATTCCAGTCCACCACTGCTTTGACTGTTCCTTTGTCTCAGGTGTGAAGTAGTGGACCCATATCTCATCCATGGTTATAAATCGAAACTATTGAAACATATTCGCGACGTTGTTTTTGCTCTATTGAAAGCCAGCGCGGCACCCATCTTGCACACAACTTTCAATAACCTACGAGGATCCTACAACTAGCTGACCTAATAAAGAAGGCACAGAAAACTTGGAAAAAATTTATTCAATAGCTTCTATACTCAAATATATTCAATAGCTTCTGTATTCTGTTTATAGTGAAAACTGTCCAACTCCTTAAAATAACCATCAACCGCGTCATCCATCTTGCACACATCTTCCGCTTTCTCATTTTCAAATCTTCGGTCAAAATACAGCGTTCTGCGCTTTTTGAAATTCTTCTCATTTCAGCTGGCTCTCGCACCTTCAGCCGACGATCATCCAATACTATTGTGTGGATTTTCTTAACCGTGTCTGGCACGGACACCTCAATTGTTCGACCATTACAGTGTTCGTACGGGTTCGTTTAAACTCTGCTACCCAATATTTTATAGTCGCAAATTAAGGAGCAGGCTCCTACAGAGTAGAATCTAGCTTGGCCTTAATATTGATTGGATTGGATAGAGACCTTTCAAATGAAAATATTGAATTACATAACGGTGACCCATTTTTACCTTGTTTACAAATTCACTAAGATCGTTTACTCTTGATGGCTCAAATAAAAATTCTAAGCAACGTGACTTCCTAAAACTCAAAGCCTTTGTTTTAAAAGGTTTCCACTTTTCTCCAAATATTGAAACTACTGGCGCTATCTATACCATCGCCTAGTTTTGGGACCGTTCTGGTATGTCTATGTCCAGGTAAAATGGGAAGCCCAGTCGCTAAAACATTAATTTTTTTGAATTTTGGCGGGCTTCTAGTTAGCGAAATAAAAAAAAAGTACAAACTCTACTGAAGATTATTAGTAAATTATTTTTCAATTTATATGCATCGTTTTCGATGTATAGGTATATAAATTTTTTATTTTAGTGATTTTTTATTTGTTGTTATTATTTTTGGAACAATTCTTTGCATTTGATGAGGGTTTCTGCTTTGTATAAAATCCTTGGGAACTATAAAATGTGGTTACGTTCATCGCTTGATGCTCCGCTTTCGAGAAGTAGATACTTTTGTATTTAAATCATTTTGTCCTGCTTTAGTTTGTGAAAATGCTCTTTTTTTAAGTGATTCATACCAGCTGCTCTGGACCTCTTAAAAACATCGAATATTTGGTTATTTCCAAAATATCGGTTTTTTAGGATGGCGGTAGGTTCGTAGTTTTTATTGTTGGAACTGACCCTCCAAACACCAGGCTGCCTTTAGTCCTCACTCCTTAGTATAGGGACCACACAAAGGGCTGAGTCGTGGTTTAAAAGTATTTAGCCATAGCTGCTGGTCCTCGATCCCAGCTATGTCATTGCGAAGAGAATCGTACGCCGGCTAGTAAATAGTGGGCTGGGCTAGCAAAAGCCTTCTTGTGTTTGTGGTTGTTTACGTGCACAGTTTTCCTTACCCTGAATAGTTGTAAGTTTTAATTTTTAAGTACACGCCCACCACGGCTAAGGAAAGAGCTTTCACTCCACCCTTCTAGCAGTGTAATAAAGCGATATTCACACTCCCAGCTTGCGATCGCTCAAGCATCGGCACTCATTTTACATCCGATATATAAGCTACGTATTTGAGCGTTTAAAGTCCCTGTTTGGTAAAATAATCTCCATTTTGTACAGCCCAGAAATAGAAGGTACTACTTTGTCAATAAATGAAAATCATTGGATTATACATATCTTTAACCCCCCGTGTTTCTTATTCTCTTTCATATGAAATAAAAACACCGTCCGGTCAATCCCCCGTAATGACAGTGGTCATTAAATAAATTTGAATTTAGAAGATCATTAAGAGAGCAAACAATTTCAGCAGTTTTGTATGAAGCCGGTCTTACTTCGTTGATAAAAAAAAAAACAAAACAAACAAAACACATTTATTGTGCTCATATTCGAGTTGTCTTTGATTTTTGTGCTCAAACAGCGATTTAACATGTGTTTAGTTCATAAATCACATCATTTTACTTTTATGTGGTTATACTTAAAAAAACATTAAACACATCAACAGAATCACGATGGTGATGGCGATGATCTAATGCAGCATCTCATAACCACCCCGTCAGAGAAATTGTAAGAAAAAAACTTTTGTTATAATACATTATTAACATCATAAAAGGTCTGCGAGCAAATCAAATAGAAATCTATTGTGTGTGAAGTCGTTTTCGAATCATAGTCAATGTTTGCCATCTGTGATACAGTGGTTTTGGGGTTCAGAGTTATCTCTTTGGAAGTAACATATAATTTTATTGTCTTAAGTTTGCTTTTATCAGCAAATGGATACTCATATATACGGCGTATTTGGTAATTGTCAAAATGACGCCATAATATTTTCGTGCGTCTGATACATTAACGCTGGTGATGTGAAATTCTTATCTCAAAATGTTTGTGACAGCCACCAATTTCAAAAAAGGGAAAGTAAATTATGCATAAACATTAAATCGGGAAATATTGGGAAAATTAAGCCCTGCATTGTGGGGCTTTGAAAGTCTTGCAGGTTGCTAGCCTTTAAGAAATTTTATTTAAAATTAAATTAAACACCACAGAATCTCACAAGATTTTCCAAACGATTCTTATTAAGTCTTTGTAATGGTTTCTAAACATACTAAATTTTATATGACGTTCACGCCCGTTAACGCATATTTTACATCCTTTTCCATAACTGCCAGGAAGCATGCGGTAGTTGGTTCCATTATCATATGAATCCAAATCGTCTAAATTTGTTGCCTTTGTTTTATAAAATTTTTGTTTGCAGTGAGTGCCCCCACAAGAAGATGAAATCAGGGGCAGTAAGGATGTGAAATATTAAAATATTTAAGTAAATCTGTACCCTTCTTGTGAACAGCAAATGATTCACATCTGTCAAATTACGAGAGTGGTCCAAAACTAGCCGACCTGCCGTATAGTTGATGCCAGTAGTTAAAAAAAATTGGTGCAAAGTGGCAACCTTATAGAACATATGTTTTAAGTTTCAAGGTGCCCCGTTGTTTGTTTAGTATTTTTATGTGAGCCATCAAAATGAAACGATCTCGGTGAAGTTGGAAAAATGAAAAAAATTGGTCACCATTTGAAAAGGTCCCAATGCCAACAATATTAAAGCCGGGCTAAATCCTACTCTGGGGTAGTCTGCTTCTTTGTTTACGACAGTAAAATATTGGGTGGCAGAGCTTAAACGAGGCCGTACGAGCTGCCAAGATGAACACCAATTAAGGTGTCCACGGCGGATACGGTTAAGAAAATCCACAAATTAGTATGGAATGATCGTCAGCTGAAGGTGCTACCTAGGTAACCATGGTGATAGCATTTCCAAAAGTGACCGAGGATTTAAAGATGAGAGAGCTGTGCGCAAGATGGATGCCGCGCTTGCTTTCAATAGAACAAAACTGGCTCAAATCAAACATCAACAATTGTGTGTCCAAAATTGGTGAATTAAAGTTCGAATTGCTACACACGCCAGATGTAGCTTCCTCGGACTATTTCCTATCTCCAAAACTTGAAATTTGCCAACAATGAGCAGTTGGAGTCTGAGTTTCTACTAAAAACAGTGTGTAGAAGTTATTGAATCGCTGGAAAAAGTGTATCAAGCTAAAAGGAGATTCTGTTGGAAAATAAAGGAAATTTTTCCCAACTACTTTGTGTCCTCTTTGTTAGGTCGGCTAGTTTTGCGACCGCTCGTAATTCCTAGTTGGCACTTTGGCCCGGCGAAGAGAACTGCCAGCGTAATCTGGATTTTCGTGGTACTCTGGTGCGATATTTCCAGTTCTGCTTCATCTTCTTCATGATACTTACTTGATTGACCGATTGTTTCCATATCGTAACCATAGATCCAAGTCTCGCCTTCTACAATAATGCGTTTTATAGCATATCGGGAGACAGAAATTATCTCCGAACAAAGTTTAATGCGACATTTTTTCCCTACAAAATTAAGTGTTTTTGACAGCATCATCATCATTTCAAATTGTACAGTCAACTGCATTTTAAAAGATATTTTGAGCCTTTAGTACGCTAAACACTAAAAACACTTAATTTTATGGGGGAAAAACTGTCATATTAAGGGTATATACATATAGTTTTAAATCGATTGTCATTGAGTATCAAATTTTGGATTTGTTAGACGTGATTTTCACCTTACCAGTAGAGAGTGATGATGGTACCGGGACGCTCTTTATATTCTATTCATTCTGGGCCTCCTTTGAACTGTTTATCCCATTTGTAAATGTTTATTTTACCGCAGATTTTCTCCAACCAGAGTTGCCAGAACTTGATAACGAAAAAAATTAAAACGTTCGCGAAAAAGAGCTTAACAAAATCCAGAGAAAAAGCTAAATTTTTTCAAGAAAATTGATGTAGTTTGAACAGAGGTTTATCATTTTTTATTTCATTTTGTAAGTTAGAACTTAGCACGTGAGATCTGTATTCACTCTAAAAGTTCTTGAGAGACAAAATATATGCATTCAAAATGCAATTCCATTCAAAAATTCATAATTAGCAAAAAAATATAATCTTCATCCAGTCCGAACTATTTCCTTTCTTTCTTGCCATTAGATTTAATTACCTTAGGATAGAATTATAAACATTGTTATTTGGTATAGAGTGGGTCAAACCGATTAAAACAATTTTCATGGCCAAGGCCGTATGACCCCTCTTCTATAGCGTAATTTGTAACTAACAGCCCAGTAAGAAAAGAGATTACGGGGAAGTTAAGAAGATCCGCTGACCATGACATAAAAATGGTGAACAAGCGGATAATCATCGATGAATTTAACATGGGCTTGCTGTTGTTTTCGACATCTTTTTACTACACTGCATCCTATATAGCAATGACAACTCTTTAAATCATTTCTATTACACTTTTTTCTTCTAATTATAATTCATATAAATAATTAATTTAAGTTATCGAAATTTTTGTATCGGAGACAGAACAAAAAAAAAAAAAAAATACTAAATGTGTTTTATATTCTTACAACGATTGCTGATTATAACCTTATTATTTGACCGCTCCCTTTGGTATAATTAAGAACAGCTTTCCACGAAAAAAATATGCTCATGTAGCATTCGTGGAAGTTATGAAATACAATTTTTTTAAATGACTTCCACTTTTTTTGGTGGGAGGATATTTATTTCGGTTAATATATTTAAATATCCAAGAACATTTTAAAATTTGTGAAACAATTTTTTTTAGTTATAAAAGTAATAAGAATTGTATTCTGATGCATTTCGAATGATGAAATATGTACTTATATAGGATACATTTCACCTATCACAACAAATAGTAATATTGCGTTCCATGGAAAGTGCGTCATTGACTTGAATATTCTTGACAATACCTAAATTACCAAAGATGTTAAAAAAATCGGTAGAAAATGGTAAATTAAACGATATTTTCAACAGCCCACAGTATGAAATGTACATATAAATGACTATATTTACGGGAATAAAGGCAATGTTAAAATTTGTCGAAATCTTTTGACTTTTCTTATGGTTCTATCATAAACACTAACGTTGGATGAAGTTTCTTTGCAGCACATCCACACCATCAGACATTGAAAAGTTTTTGGCACAGCAAATGAAAACTTCAACCAAGAAACGAAAAAGGGCTTTTCCTGATGAATACATTTCATCAAACGTTATATTGTGTGATTTTTTAAGAATTAAGTTTTTCAGGTTTGCAGCACTGGTTGGTAATGGCGTCTAAACGTCATCTGTCAAAGTAAAAAGTCTACCGTATACTCTGCCATTTCATCATGGAAAGACTAACAAACGAACAAAGATTGCTAATCGTTGAAATTTATTATCAAAATTTGTACTCTGAGACAAATGTGCATCGTTTGATACGACCATTTTATAGTCGTCATAATCGACCTGCTGAATCAACAATTCGTGCTGTTATCTCCAAATTTCGCAACAAATTTACTTTGTTGGATATAAAACCATCGACTCGCATGCGTCGTACAGTGCGTACCGAAGAAAATATTTCAGCCGTAGCGACCAGTATTAATGACGATCGTGAAATGTCAATTCGTCGCCGTTCTCAGCGATTGAACATGTATTACTCAACCACAAGGAAAATTTTGCACGTCGATTTGGGTTTAAATAAAAAATTCAACTCACGCAAGAATTGAAGCCGAATGACCTACCAAAAAATCACGATCACTATTTTTTGTTTTACCTACTAATTTAATTTAATTTATTTATTTTGGCTTGTAATTTAAAGTCTTCCGGCCAATTATAAGTAAATTACAATATGCAACAATTCATCTATTAGATTTAATTTTCTCAATAATATGAATTTAAAAAAAACACGTAATAAAAAGTAAACATAAAATTTATAAAAATTTAATCTGATTTTAAAGAAAGTGTGATTATTAAAGACAAAAAGAAATATGAAAAAAGACTAATCGGTATATGATGTGGAAATATAGGGTAATCGGTATGTAATAAAGGCTGCTCACAATTTAGCTGAAAACAAAAGTTTACAGTAAAGTCTGAAAGTGCGTAATTTAAAGGATTTTAAATGCCTTGGTAGTAAATTGTAAATTTGTGCTACTCTTACTACAAAAGAAAAATAGAATAATTTAATTAAACAAATATCAAGTACAGCAGATTTTAAAGAAATTACAGCCAATATTTGAGTAGGACCTACTTCGTGCGTAATAAAACTGATCAAACGATTTCAAATCCATATTTCTGATTTTTCCAAAGACTTATTTAAGTTTTACTTTTAATGGATTTTGCTCTTTATTTCGCTTTCCAGTGGGGGAAATTGAAATCGATAAAGTAGATTACATGTTTTTTCATTCATGTGCTCGTTTAAGATATAGGCAACTCCATATTAATGCATCTATAATAAGGTATGTAACCCATTTGTGTAGGGTACTATGCATAGAGCCATAAGCCATAACAGTATAACAACACAATTTCATTGTGTGTCCGACTTTGCGCCTGTTGGCTTGTTTTTTTCAAATTTATTTGTTTCTTGTAAAACGAAAGATTTTCTAATGATTCTTACAACTCACGTTAAATTTGCGTTTTATATGAATACATGAATTGGAAAAATGTCATTCATGTCAAGTGTTGATAACAATCTGTAGCTAAATCCGACATAAAACACAGGAGAAGAGCTGGGGGTAAAATTGAATTGGGAAAATTCTGTTTTTAAGTTGAAAAACAATGGAATAGTTAACACAATGAGCCTTGGAATTCCACTAAATCTTGCGCATGAATGACTTTTTGGGCGCCACGTTTACGATATCACAGAGGCCAGGAAATATTAATTATTTACAAATAATTACCTTGTTTTAAAGACACAAACAAACACAAAAATTATTTACTATTAATTACCTTATTGCAAAGACACAAACATACATATTTCGGCTGAGTTTAAAATTTTTTTATATACTCGTGTATTTGGAATAGAACTTGGTGCAACATTAACTATTGTAGAACTAGTCGAGAATTCAATCCTTCAGTTGAAATATCAATCTCAAATTAACCATTTTTGAGACAAAATAAACATTAAGAGACAGAATTTTAAATTTGAAAGCTGGCATATTTAGCAGGGATTGTTCTGTAACGCATTCCTATTCAAAATTGCCGAACCTTCTAATTCCAGTTGTACCTGACCCGTCGAAATATTTTAGGCAAAAATGGAAAAAAGTGATATTTTTGGTTTAATACGGAGGACTTGTGCCATATCGTCTATCAGAAGGCAG
>JAHXMU010024619.1:6671-25171 GCA_019455685.1 Philornis downsi
GTCAAGTTATCGCCGAGATACCGCTCAAAATGTGGGAAAAAGTGGTCGAAGACTACCTCAAAAGATCTACCGATGCAACCAATCCAGATTCGGTCATTTAAGTGACATCGTATTTCCTACATAATGGCAAGGTCCAGGCATTATAATCAACTAAAAGTTTAATCGAAATCATGGCTTTATGTGTGTAAATATGTTTTATTTAAATTTTCTTGAAACCGAAAAAATTGATAACCCGGTACATTATTTGAAATTGTTCAGTTCAAAAAAACAATCAAAATATTTTAATAGTTATGAAAATTTCTAAGAGTCTGGTAGGCATCTTACATTCAGAAAATAAATAATTTTAAGCTTCTTTTTCCTTTCGCAATTTCTTGCCATGCCTTTATCTATACCAAGAAGCGAAATCATATTTGGTTTTCAGTTCTGATACAAATTAATAAACGAAAATAAAACTATAGTTTTATATCAGGCTCTCGGATCAAAATATCTGTTTCATTGTGTTTCGATGGAGAACAAATGTAGTTTTTTAAATTCGTTTTAGTTAAGAAACAAATTAATGCATGAAGTGGATGAATGTTTCGAATATGAATTAGAAACAAATTTCTCATTTACTTTAAATAAATTTACAATATCAGAGATGAAACGACACGGAACTTCAACGAAGGTTCCAAATTTTTAAACATCCTTCCTGTAGAGTACAAAATAATTCTCTATTGCCAAATTTTAGCATTTCCTACTGATTTGAAAACTTGATTATCATTTCAACCAGAGATAGAAATAGAGAGGAAGATCAAACGAAAAAGCGTTTGTGCTACTAATTGACAGTTTGTATAGAGTACATCTTTGTATTTTCCCTCCGGAAAGATCATGACATTTGATTATTTTGTAGTTTGTAGTTCTCGCAAATTGATTGGCAAAAACAAAACAAAGGCAAGCGCTAAACTAATTAAATTTTCTTCGAACAAAACTGCTGTAATCTTTAATGAATATTCAATATTTTATAATATTATATGTCTTTTTCGAGGTAATTGAAACTTGAAAGCCACCTTGAATTTACCTCTGTCTGAAACTTCCCCTACTCCCTGAAATTATTAGCAATGGTTACACTGGCACACTGCTTACGAAATCAATATTTAATTATTAAACAGTAATAAAAGTGAAAAATTAAAGATTATTTAAAAACAAAAATCACAGAAATGCGAGCCCACGCCCCAGCTAGTTATCATTGAAATGTTTTCTTTTCTCATTTTTATCGTCTCTTTTTTTTTAAGAGGGAAACAGAATACGATTTTAATATGCTATCTTAAAATGGAGACATTACAAACAAACAAATTTTATTAATATTTTTCTTTTATTATTCTTTAAACATTTCATAATTTTCTACAGAAATAAAGAACACCAGCAACTGCATATGAAGGTGGCGGAGAAATATAAAATCGTAAATTATATAGCAAATTTCAAATTTTGTGCATTCTTTTCTTTTATTCACACTACATTTTTATCCCTTTGCATGAAAAGATGGGCGGTGTGGTGTTTTTATACGGATAATTTCCTTGTGATCCATAACATACGAGTACTTCGAAGTCAAAAATTGCATTGCAATTTTATCACGGAAACATTTCTATTCGAAATAATATGGAAATTAATGAATTTTATTACCAAATTTCATGGTCTGTTAAACATTTTTGATTAGTGGGACTTGGATAAACTTAAGGAAATTCCATCTTTTTACCAAAAGTTTTTGTCCATTCAAGAAGCTGAAGTGATTTGCAAACTCGACAATTTTTTGAGGCCATGAGACCATGTCCGAGTTTGGAATTCCTGCGATGCTTATACGTCTTTGTAGGATGACGCTGACTGACACAAAGTCTTCAGTAAAGACAGGCAAAAATCTAACCGAGTCCATTTTTACACCGAAAGAGGATTTAGGCAGGACGACAGTCTATCGTGCGACCTCTTCAACATACTGTTTGAGATAATTATGAATGAGGAAAGCTGCAGTTAACACGACGGGTACCATCTTTAACAAAAGCCACTACTCGCACATGCAGATGATATAGACATTATTGACAGAAAACTGCGAGATGTTACTGCAGCCTTCTCAAGCATCGAGAAGAAAGCAGCGAAAATGGGTCTGGCGGTAAACGAGGACAAAACAAAGTTACTGGTTTCAACGAATAAAAAGTCTACTCGTCTGGGACGCTGTGTGAACGTTGACAACAATAATTTTGAAGTGGTAGATGAATTCATCTACCTCGGTTCCGCTGTAAACAAAACGAATTACATCAGCATGGAGATAAAAAGGAGGGTATTGCTTGCTAATAGATGTTACTATGGACTAAGCAAGCGATTCAATGACTCCGACTGTACCAGACGTTGGTTCTACCCGTCTTGTTATATGGCGCAGAATCCTGGGTTGTGCCGCAAGCGGATGAATCAGTACTGGCAGTTTTCGAGAGGAAAATTCTCCGGAAAATATATGGGTACTTCATCGTTGACGGAGAGTATCGGCGTCGCATGAACAATGAGCTGTATGAGCTATATGCCGACATCGACGTGGTCAAACGCATTAATATACAGCGATTGCGTTGGCTGGGTTATGCTGTGCGGATGGACCCAAGTGCTCCGGCACGGAAAGTTTTCGACAACGAACTCGATGGACAGCGCAGAAGAGGGCGACCAAAACTCCGTTGGAAGGACCAGGTTTTATTATCGAAGCTTGGTGTGACGAATTGGAGGAGAAGCGCAGAAGATCGAAGCGCCTAGAATTGTTTTCTACGGGTGGCGTATAATAGATAAGGCTATCTATTCCAGTCACCACATAAGAAGAAGAAGAAGACAATTTTTTGGAAGCAACGTGTAAATTCACTCATCATTGCCGATAACCCATCGTCAATAACAGCTTTAAAGAAGTGGATAATTGTTTCGAATATGAATCAGAAACAAATTTCTCATTTACTTTAAATAATTTTACAACTTCATTAACGAAGCACCAATTTTTATGCTGGAAATAGTCGTTCAAAATTTGACTTCTACTTTTCGCATAGATAACTTACAATGTAGGTATATAATATGATTAATATCTTTAAACGAAATATTTTCTAACAAGCAAATATCAAGCATTGTTTTATCGAGTCGAATAAAAATTTCTTACACTTTCATAAATTTTCTGTTCTTTTCTTCCTTTTCTTTGAAGATATACAAGAAAACACTTAACAAATCGTCTCGGAAAAAAAGTTAGAAGTATCACGTTTCATTTGACCGAATGTATTTTACGATTTTTTTGGTCGATTGATCGTTGTCCATCTGTTTGACTTGCTGTATACGACATGTTATAAGACTTATTTAAACTTGGCACACCCTAATTTCATCCCATATTGAAGCAAGGTTTGCCTAGGGACCTTATCCACCCGGCTCTACTAGTACCTCCCATAGATATTAACCAATTCATGAAATACAAGGTATGCGTTGGAAATGTTAATACATACTTCTTACGGCTATAGCAACCAAACGACTAATGATAGCGCGCTCATATTTTAACAAGGGTCAGTGTTATATGTTTTTTACAAGCCTACGAAAGTATATTGTTTCACGTCGCAGTTAAAAAAAACTTATCGCAATGAAATTCAAATCCAACAGTGATATTATTTTGTATTTTGACTGAAAAATCGCAAGCTAGCTAATCGCTAATCAGCTACGGCATTTATGTCTGAACAAAATGTTGGTGTATCGGACCATTACACGTTACAATGATACTGGTAGCATAAAATAAAACACCATGAAGGAGGACATCCTAAAAAACAACAACATCGCCAGAAATGATTCAATATTTCCATTTGAAAGGTTTCAGCATAACCAATATTTAAGCCGAGCTAGATTCTACTCTGGGCGAGTCTGCTCCTTCGGTTACGGCTGTAAAATATTAGGTAAAAGTTGGGTTTAAAATAGACCGTACGAGCTGCCAAAACAAACACTGCAATGGTCGACCAATGCCAGACACGGTTAAGAAAATCCAAAATGATCGCCCGCTGAAGGTGCATGAGTTAGTTGAAATGAGGGGCGTCTCAAAAAGTGCTGTACATCGTATTTTAACCGAAGATTTGAAAATGAGAAAACTGTCCGCAATATGGGTGCCGCGCTTGCTAGAGCAAAAACAGCGTCGTGAAGATGTTTCAGTAGAGTGTTTGGCTATGTTTTTGTTTCAATATATGACGATGGATGAGACATGGATTCACTACTACGCTTCTGAGGCAAAGGAACAGTCAAAACAGTGGACTGGAATGAGAGAATCGTGTCCAAAGAAGGCGAAGACGGTTCCATATGCAGACAATGTTATGGCGTCTGTTTTTTGGGAAGCGCATGAGGTTATTTTCATTGATTATCTTCAGAAGGGAAAATCCATTAACGGCGAATATTATGTTAATTTATTGGAGCATTTAGGTAATGAAAAAATGGAAAAAGGGCCGCATTTGGCGAAAAAGAAAGTGTTTCATCAAGATAACGCTCCAGTTCACACACTCACTACTGCGGTGGCCAAAATTAGTGAATTAAAGTTCGCATTGCTTCATCACGCTCTTTATTCATCAAATTTAGCTCATACGGACTATTTTCTACTTCCAAAAATGGCTCGGTGGTAAAAGACTTGTTAACAATGAAGAGGGGGAGTTTGCGGTTTGAGGCTATTTAAAGGAGTTTGACAGTTCTTACTATAAACAGGGTACAGAAGCTACTGAATATCACTGGAAAAAGTGTATCGAACTAGAAGGAGATTATGTTGAAAAATAAAGAACATTTGCCCCAACATTTTGTGTCTTCTTTGTTAGGTCAACTAGTTTTGGAACTGCTCTCGTACCACAATGAGTTTGATTGACTGTTACGGCATTGGAAAGACCTAAAGTTTCATTGAATATATAGATGCAACAATCCTCGGTGGGCCAATATTTATGGACAATTTGTAATGGAAGTTCTTCGGTACACAATAATTTATCTTAATTATTTAAATTATTAAGCCATGATGGCGTTCTTTATAAGCAACATATTTTTATGCACAAAACTATTCATATAATCTTGATAAATATAGAAACATATTTCATATAATGTTGATCAACAATATCTGCAGAATGTCTTTAAATATTCCAGAGAAACGAATTTTCAATTTACGCTCTGCGTTTATAAAATATCATTGACATCAGTTGTCTGGAGAAGAGCATAGAATTTATTTTTTACTTCCATTTAGATCAGTTCGTTTCAAGTGTTTTGTATACTCGTACACAGTGGATGAATGTCAGACGTCTGAAAATTGCGACATAATTAATAATCAAATATTTCTCCACCCCCTTCACCTGCTGTCATAGTTATAACATGTATTTTTTTTACGAAATATTATAAAATATTTAAACAGCAACGAAAATATGTATTATTAAAGTTTGTTCAGCTGAGTGGCTTTCAGTTTAAGATAAAACATTTAAATCATACTGTCTTTTTTTCTTGGAGTATAAAAATGGAAAAATAAATAAAACATTTCAATGATAAACAGCTCGGCCGTCTGAGTTATTTTATAAATAAACTTTTGCATTTCACTTTTTTTTTATATGTTTTTGTTTAATAATTAAACAATAACTTTATAAACGTCAGAAACTATTGGGAATGAGTTGAGGCAGTGGGGAGCAGTTTTAACGAAGTAACATTCAAATTGGTTTTCTATTTTGTATTCTCTTGAGAATGATAGATAACGCTGAATATTAATAATAAAGGTTGCAGCAATTTTGTTTAGAGAATATTTAATTAAATTAGCGCTTGTTGTTTTTTCGTTTTGTTTCTGTCAATCAATTTGCGAGAACTGCAAAATAATCATATGTCATGATCTTTCCGAAGCGAAAATATAAAGATGCACTTGTTGTACATACTATTAATTAGCTTCACAAATAGCTTTTCATTTGAATTATCTATCTCCATACCTCTCTCTCTCTCTCTCTCTGCTTGAAATAATAATAACATTTTCAAATAAATTGAAAATTCAAAAAGCTGACAATGGAGAATTGCTTTGTACTCCACCATAATAATACGAGTATATGAAAAGAACTCCGGTAAAGTTAGTTAGTTCCTTCCAAATATACCTAAAATATCGTGATCTTTCCGGAGGAAAAATTCAAAGATGTACTTGCTGTAATTACTATCAATTAATTGCAAAATATCTTTTCATTCGAATTATCTCCATTTCTCTCTCTCTCTCTCTCTCTGTCTCTAATAAAAATGAAAACACTGCATGCAAAACATCACAATATTTATTCAGATGTAGCGCAAATTTTTACGGAAACACCAATGAACTTAACATTATGTTAACATATCAGGTAAGTACTTACTATTTGACAACCTTTCAGTATTTCTTATGTAATGCTTTTCTGCTGTCATGGCATACAATTTTTGGATAAAAAAAAAATTCTGAAAAATTATTAATTTTTAAGATTTGTAAGAAAATTTTTATTGAAAATCAAAACTTTTAAAAGTAAATTGAATATAATATAATCATCAATCATATTAAGTTCAGATAAACTGCTTGTGTCAATATTTCGCATTTGTAACTTATTAATGCTTTGTTTCAAGTTCACACTATAAAATTTCAAGAGGGGACACCTCCCATTGCAAGCAAAACATTTTAAATATTACTTCAAATTTATTATTATTATTGTTTTTTTTTTTTTTCAAAAGTAGCGTTATTACCACTTTTAAGTAATAGCAAGTAAGTTACGTTATTGAAAGCAATCTTGGAGAACATCTGCTGGCAACAGAGAATCGGCATATATTGCTATCTTGCCCGCTACTGAAGATATCCTCCCTTTTGGAGTATTTCCAATTTGTTTGCTGAATAGAAAATGAAAATATTTGGCAGTGGAAAAGTACTTTATGCCCTAACAGTATCAATATAATGCCAATATCAATGGAGACGGTCATTTAAAGACATTCAAGGAGTACATATTTTACCCCCAGAACTGCGCCAAAAAACTGCGTATTCATATTCACTTCAACAGTATTTAGTTCCAGCAAGATGGAGCAACTGCACACATAGCCGGACCGGTTTAGGTGGAGCTCCAACGAAAATTCCCTAGCAAATTAATATCCAGAAACGCCACTTTACGCTCGCTCCCTGATTGCACCAGAGTTTTTTATGTGGTTATGCAAGCAAGAGGTGTACAAAACTAATCCACGGAATTTGACTGAATTGAAACCGTCCATTTAAATAATAATTGAGGTGATCCCGGCTTCAGCCCTTCAAGCCGCAATGAATAATTTTTTGACCAGGTGTCGCATATGCGTGAATGACCATGGAGGTTATTTACGGTCTATCATCTTCAAAACCAATTAATTACATAAAATATAATTGAATTTTTTGTACAACAAAAATAAAATAAATCAAATACATTGATTACAAAAAAGGTATCAATAGTTTGAAAACCGTCAGTCTGGTAAAACTGTCAGCTGTTAAATAGCTGTTATCTGAAGTGTTATTTATTTAGTGAAAGATTTGCTATTTACGAATATGGATCGTTTAACAACTGAAGAATGCGTAAAAATAGCTAAAACATACTACAAAGGTGGTAAACGTGGGCACTTTTCATGCATTACTGGTAATCATGGCCGTCATAATCGACCTACTGTGTAAATTTGAAGAGACTGGAAGCGTTACAGATGTAATCAGGCCTGCGCATTAGCGCAATGTACGCACTCCCGAAAATAGCGCTTTTGTTAGGGGAAAGCATGGCGGTTAATCCGAATTTCAATTCAGAGCGCTATGGCCATATGATAACCGACTTTTTTGGCTTGCCGTTAAAGGTTATAAACTGTACGATACGT
Source organism: Philornis downsi (assembly GCA_019455685.1). Lineage (NCBI taxonomy): Eukaryota > Metazoa > Arthropoda > Insecta > Diptera > Muscidae > Philornis > Philornis downsi. Next base: position 14,523 of record JAHXMU010024619.1, read on the forward strand.
GCTCAACAAGACGTTACCACAAGCCAAGTTTCCCAAAGGCCTAATTTCACGTTCCGGCGACGTCAACTGGCCACCAAAATCATGCGATTTGACGCCGTTAGGCTTTAGACGTTAGTCTACGTTAAACACAGTACATTGGATTATTTGACAGCCAAAATTCGTCTAGTTATCGCCGAAATAGCGCCCGAAATGTGCGAAAAAGTGATCGAAAAATAACTCAAAAGGATCCACTGCTGCAACCAATCCAGATGTGGTCATTTAAATAACATTGTATTTCGTACATAATGGAAAGGTTCAAGCATTATAATGAAATAAAAGTTTCATCGAAATCATTATGTGTCGTTTATTTAACTTTACTTTTGAAGCCGAATACGATATTACGATATTTCAAAGAGAAGTCGTATTTACATAATGGGTGCAACAAAGACAAACATATTTACAGAATAGTGTTGTTGTTTATCATAGACTTAATTCTAGAATGTTCTTATGTACATAACAAGTGAAAAGGAGACAACAATAGACTATATAATGGGAGTGAGAGGAAAAAACAACACTTACTGTCGTAAACATAACTCTAGAAAAGTCCTATTTACAGATAAAGAGGGAAAGAGATAACATATATCATACTTGAATGTTCTGGGAGCGGTTTTGATGATCTTTCCAGAATATACACTTAGAGAAATTACACTCATATACTACAATAAAAAATTCGTAAAGTATTCAATTCCCATTAACAGACGTTTCACGTAAAATCTACAACGAACCAAACTAATCTAGACTCCATCATGTCGATTCGTTGAGTAAAATTCAATTTTGTATAAAACCCTACTAATTAAACACCAGATGTGGTGGAAAAAGAGTTAGGATTTCGTGCCGTGTGTCTGACAACGTCTTGAAAGAATTAACAAAAGTTTGCTTGGTTTTATAAATTTCTAATACAATCCAATGTTCAACTTAAAAGTGACGGTAGTGAAACATACGTTTTTATTTAGTTTTGTTTTTGTGCATTCGAATGGTTACGTCAATGCTGTATATTCGAATATGTTCGATTACGAATGTTATCATGCACGTGTCTAATAGGTAGATGCGGAAATGAATAATCCCAGCGCTGTTCTAAATGTGCACTTGTTTATTGGAAAATATGAAAAATATGTTTCATTGGAGAAACGCACTAATTCAAAAAAAAAAAAAAAAAGTAAATAAAAAATACTTCTGTTCGAGAGCGGTCCCAAAACTATCCAACCTGACGTATGAATGGTGGCAGTAGCTTGGATAAAATTATTTCGGTGATAAGTGGCAATCTTATAAAACATATGTTTTAAGTTACGTTGTTTTGTTTTTTTTTTTCTTTAGCCATAAAAAGTAAATATTCTCAGTGAATTTGTAAACATGGAAAAAATTGGTCACCGCTATGTAATTCAATATTTCCATTTCAAAGGTCTTAGTCCAACCAGTATTAAAGCCGGGCTAGATTCTAGTCTGGGAGAGCCTGCTCCTTTGTTTACGACTGTAAAATATTGGGTAGCAGAATTTAAACGTGGCCGTACTAGCTGCCAAGAGGAACATCGTAATGGTCGACAAACTAAGTTGTCCACGCCAGACACCGTTAAGGAAATCCACAAAATGGTATGGGATGATCATCGGCTGAAGCTAGCTGGTGCGTGAGCCAGCTGAAATGATACATCGTATATTGACCGAAGATTTGAAGATGAAAAAGCTGTGGGCAATGTGGGTGCCGTGCTTGCTTTCAATAGAGCAAAACCAGCGTGGTGAAGATGTTTCAGTAGAGTGTTTGGCGATATTTCACCTTAATAAAGCCAAATTTTTGCTTCGATATACGAGTATATAACCATGGATATGATATGAGTCCACCATTTCACACCTGAGACAAAGAAACAGTCAAAGCAGTGAAAGGGAATGGGAGAATCGTGCCCAAAGAAGGCGAAGACTGTTCCATCTGCAGGCAAGATCAAGCCGTATATTTTTTAGGATGCGCATGGAATTGTTTTTATTGATTATCGATTATCTTGAGAGAGGAAAAAACATCAACGGCGTATATTATGCTAATTTATTGCAGCGTTTAGGTGGTGAAATTTAAAAAAAGGCCGCGTTTGGCGAAAAAGAAAGTGTTGTTTCCTTAAAACAATACTCCAGTTCATAAATCCACTATTACGGTGGCCAAATTAAATGAATAAATTAAAGTTCGAATTACTTTATCACGCACCTTATTCCCCAGATTTAACATATTTAGCTCCCTTGTACTATTTTCTATTTCAAAATTTGAAAAAATGGCTCAGTGGTAAAAGATTTGCCAACAATGAAGAGGTGGAGTCTGCGGTTGATGGCTATTTTAAGGAGTTTGACGGTTTTTATTATAAACAGGGTATAGAAGCTATTGAACATCCAACTAAAGGGAGATTATGTTGAAAAATAAGGAAAATTGCCAACTTTTTTGTGTCTTCTTTGTTAGGTCTGCTAGTTTTAGGACCGCCTCCGTACATGAGAGCAAGACATTGTAACAACCACATGATTTTTAATAACGAAATATAATGCTGGAACAAAGTACAAAGCAATAGTTTGTAGAATGCTTGCCATTATTAACATAGTTCTGTTTCGTTACAATTTTGAAATTTTCTAGAAGCTAACATTGAGTTTTTTGTAATAAATAATAAGTTTAAGTGTGAAAGTCTTTTGCAGATCATTATAAATCAGATCAGATTACAGTAATTGTGTATAACTAAATATAAAATAATCGATTTTAACTAAAACTTAATCGATTTAACTAAAACCCGAACTAAATCCTTGAGTGTTGAGGGAAGATCCAAAATTAAAACCTACAAGGAGTGTGGACTTTCTATTCATCAAATAGCCAGAAAAACTAATGGAAGTCGTAAAGTTATATCGACATGTGATATCGTGATACCGAAGGCTATGGAAATAATATGAAAGGTCGAACAGCAACTGATATTACAGCCACTGACAAGAGGGCTATTCTGAGATATGCCTCAAATTCACACGACTCTGCCGCCAAAATCGAGGAAAAAGCTGGCGTAAGTGCAAGTGTATCAAAAGTGTAAAAAGAGTTATTTTCAAAGAGTTATTTAAAAAGAATCCACTGCTAGACAACCTCCGTAAGGAACGCCGCCTTGATTTTTGTAGTACGACTATGACGTGAAGTAGAGATTGAAATAGAACTATATTTTCCGACGAAAAAAAAATTAAATTTAGTGGACCCTGATGGATCTAATTACAACTTCTACGATCCTCGAAAAGAGGAATGCCTACTCAATCGATTACACAGCCGGGAAGGTGGAATTATGGTATGAGGTACGATCTCTTATTATGGCGCAATAGAGCTCCAGTTTCTCTCTGCAAAAATGAATGCGACTTCACACAAAACCGTGCTGAAAAAGCTTTTCCTGAAGTTAAAAATGTTTTCGAAGACTTGGAAAGGAGATTCCAGCATGACAACTCGCCAATCGACACAACAAGAGTCGTCAAATCTTGAATTGGAAGCCAAAATGTTGAGGTTATGAACTGGCCGCCTTACTCTCCAGACTTAAACATTATTCAAAACGTCTGGGGATGGCTGGTATGCAAAGTGTACGAATCAGGCAAGCAATATTTAAGCAAAAGTGAACTCATTAATGGAATTAAACAGGCCTGGTCGTGTATTTTGCTAATGAAAAACCTGTATGATTCTTTACCCAACAGGATATTTGAATGTATTCTCAACCAGGGCGGAAGCACCCACTACTAAATTTTACTTAAAATAATTATTTTTAAATTAGATGTAAGCAAACAATAATACCTTTAAATTAGAGTTAATGTTTTCGTGCATAATCTAATTTTTGTAAGGGAGACTATTCAATGAACCAAATACTGAAATTTAATTTCTTACCTTTTTTTTGCGTTTAATGTTTAAGTACTTAATTTATTTTCATCATTTTGGACGAAAATTTATATTATAATATTGATTACAGTAAATACGTAAAATATGATTTATAGATGCACAGCCAGTTCGTTATAATTATTATTTTGGAATAAAATCGAGCTTAGAGAAATATTTTAAGGGAGGTTCTATTCAAGTGAGCGGCACTGTATGTTTTTTCCAAACTTAGCAGCACTGTGACAAAATTACACATTAAAAATGTCTTTGGTGTTTGAGCTACACTTGGTTTTATTCGAAGCAAAAAGTAATTTCGACGTTTTCAGAAATGTGAGATGTTGTTGAGCAAAGAAATTGCTCTAAATTAGATTTATGAAGTGAAATTACTGCTGTTGGAATGATTAGAATGTTGCAGAGAGCCTACGGGTAACAGACTTTGGCACAAAGAAATGTTTAAAAGTTGCACAAACAGTTCAAAGAAACCCAAGAACGTGTTAGAGATGATGAATGCCCTCGACGACCATCAATCTCTACCGATAAAAGACATGTCTAACAAATCCGAGATTTAGATGCTGTTCAAAACTCATCGATTAATAATTCAGAATCTAACTGATGATATTGGTATTTCAATTGTATCAGTCAATTCCATTTTTAATGGCATTTTGATTCTCAGACGCACCAAATTTCGATTGATACCAAAAAACGCTCAATTTTTTCGAAAAACGCCGTCACGTTAAAATCTGTGAGGAGAAGATTTCTGGCTACCAGTATTTATACAAACGCTTTATTAAAACGCTTTAATACTTGGATCTGTGAGACTTGTATTCACGCTTATGATCTGAAAACAACCGATTTAAATGTAAGATATCTAGCCAAAGTTAAAATAAGACTGAAAATATCTCGCCAAAGTCGCTCAAAAATCAAGGCTATGCTGACAGTTTTCCTCGATGATTGAGGTAATGCGCATTAACACTTTTCATCCGCCAGACCAAACTGTTAACAAGGAATGTTATTTGAGTGCTATGTGTCTTTCGCGTGAAGGCATTCGCAAAAGGTGATTGAATTTGTGGGCAGACAACTTTTGATTTTTACAACGCAATATTGGGCCATCATCACACAATCTGGCTCTTTGCAAGTTCTGTATCAAAAATTCAAACAATATCATTCCACAATCGCCGTATTTACCCGATGTAGCTGATTTCTAAGCTCAAAATACTGCACCGGTGGTACCGATTTGAGTCAATTGAAAAGATTCAATGTTGATCACAGCGCACTCTGAAGGCCACATTAGTAGATGAATATTTGGCATCGCATTGGGTAAAACGTTATCATAACGGTATAGAGGGATTGAAAAAGAAAAAAACGGATTGGTGTACATCATAACGTGGAATGGCCCATATTTATCACACAAATTGTGAATCTTAATACTATTTTCAACAGAATTGCGAAGTATTAAACCTGTGGTCAAGCCGTATTAAGATTAAAGGTTAATTTGTTTCCAATACACTGCAGACTCAAACGATATAAATTTCGGGTGATTTGCTTATTTTTCATTAGTCTTTCATCGAACAGTTTCGAACAACAACTCAAACATATTCTACAATTCCGAAAATGTTGAAACCTCGAATTGCATACTGTCTGTTCCTAATTATCATACATTTATTTAATGTAAATTGTGCAGAGAACTTACCCATGTTTGATATTCGTTTTGAATCATTAGAATCCGAAAATTGGTGAGCTTGTTAGACATCTGCTAGAATTTTTATTTCACAAAAAAAAATAACATGCAATTCAAACTTTTAGCGATTTTAGTGAAATTCCCTTCAATTGTGCAACTGCCACTTCTTGTACCAGACGCAGTGGCTACTACGAAATCAAACCAAAGCAATTCATCAATAACACCATCATTGTGGAATGTGATGTCCATACCCATGGCGGTGATTGGATGGTCATACAACGACGTCAAGATGGCTCAGAAGACTTTTTCCGAACATGGTCAGATTACAAGCAGGGCTTCGGCGACATCGAAGGAGAATTCTTCATAGAGTTAGATAAACTGTATGCATTCACAAATTTCGATGGGCCGCAAGAACTTTTGATCGTTATGGAGAAAGCAGATTTGACGTCAGCCTATGCAAAATACAGCTCATTTGCCATTGGTGATGAGTCCACAAAGTATATTCTAAAAAGGATAGGAAACTATTCTGGCACCGCAGGTGATTCATTACTAGCTCATGTAAAATGCAAATTTACAACAAAGGACAACGACAATGATCACTGGAACGAAGGGAATTGTGCCCAAAGGCATCTTGGAGGATGGTGGCATAACCACTGCCATACAAGGTAAACATAAGCTTGCCATTAAAAGCTATGAAATAAAATAATTTCGTTCCACTTTCAGTAATTTAAATGGTCATTATGGGGATTCAACATTCGGCAACGGAGTTAATTGGCTCACATTCAGCACTCACGATGCGTCCTTAAAGTCGGTTGTGATGATGATACGCCGCCGGAGGAATTAACCATGAATATTTAAACTGAAGGAAAAAATTGATTTAATTTTAACATTTTGTATAGAAAACGCAGGCAATCTCATGTAAGAGCAAATAATTAATTAATTAAAAATTTTTAATTTTCTATAAGAATATTTGGCTGGTGAGAATATTGATATAGGAAAATATCACTAGCGTAAAATTTTCTATAACAGAAAGAAACTGTCTTCTGTAATAAAATCTCTTTCCAGCTTTAAATTGTCTATATAAAAAATGTCAGTGGCATGAAATTTTCCATAAGAAAATCTTAGTGGCATGAAATTTTCTACAGGAAAAGGTCAGTGGCATTACATTTTCTATAAGAAAAGGTTAGTGGCATGAAACTTTCTATAAGAAAATCCCAGTGGCATGAAATTTTCTATAAAAAAATCTCGGTGGCATGAAATTTTCTATAAAAAAATCTCAGTGGCATGAAATTTTCTATAAAAAAATCTCAGTGGCATGAAATTTTCCATAAGAAAATCTCAGTGGCATGAAATTTTCTATACAAAAATGTCAGTGGCATGAAATTTTCTATAAGAAAATCCCAGTGGCATGAAATTTTCTATAAGAAAATCTCAGGGGCATGAAATTTTCTATAAGAAAATCTCAGGGGTATGAAATTTTCTATAAGAAAATCTCAGGGGCATGAAATTTTCTATAAGAAAATCTCAGTGGCATGAAATTTTCTAAAAGAAAATCTCAGTAGCATGAAATTTTCTGAAACAAAATCTCAGTGGCATGAAATTTTCTAAAAGAAAATCTCAGTGGCATGAAATTTTCTATAAGAAAATCTCATTTGTATGAAATGTTCTATAAGAAAGTCTCACTTGTATGAAAAACTCAGTGGCGCGATATTTTCTGTGCTAAAACCGCTCGAGTATAAAATTTTCTATGAAAAAATGACACTGGCGTGAAATATTTTATCCGAAAATCTCTCCAGCGTGAATCTTTTTGTTCGAAAATCTTTCTAGCATGAAATTTTCTTAGTGAAAATCTCTCAAATTAACATTAGCGTGACAGTAAGTGTTAGAAGAAATTTTAGATTTTATTACACATTTTGCGTTAAAGTAATTGTTTTTAAATAGTATTTTTATATTCTTGACGCTTCCATTACTAATAGAGGGCATTATAAGTTGTTTAGTTTTGGCTTCACAGCCAAATCATCATCTTTCGAACAGAAGCAGCCTATTTGGCGATGCTTATGAAATATGATCTATTAGTGATAATTTAAATACTCCGATCTTCTAATATAGGAGTCTCGTTTACAGTTCATTAGAATCTTAAAGATCAATCATGATGTTTTTATCTAAAAACTGCCATCCACACTTTTGTCATGTTATGGACATTTTATTGTTTAGAAACATCAAATCTGTCTGCTATCACAATGACATGGACACAAACAACATTACAAATCATCTTATCTATTAGGGTTAGAAGGCATATAAATGTTTTTCGAAATGTAATCGACAACACGGATATTATTCAGTTCACATTCTCCACCGATTTGCTGGCTGCAATTACCACTAGAAATTTTAAGTGACAACAGAATTGCTCAAACTGGTGTAGTATCCTTCATACCTGCTGCATACAACTATCAAAACTTACCCCATGACTGATGTTTAGGAAATCCCTTTGCAACAGATAAACGAAATCGCGCGAATCTTGCCGCAACAAAAAATAATTGAACGTATCACGGTTAGTCACTATGAAAAGCGAAATTTCCAAATGTCAGCTGCCTTCTCAGCCGTTCTGTCTTTGACTGCTACTTTTTCTGTGGAGGCGTGTTTGCTAAAAAAATATTCTATAGTTAGCAGGCGCACTTTCACATGCTCTCACGATTATGGTCGATGTCTAAACACTTTGGTGGCCACGATGGACTGTAGCGCTCATTGAAGTTAGTCGCGACGTATTCTTCTATGTACAGGACCCCTCGTATACCCGATAATTTTGGGTTACCCGTAGCAGCCACTCACTCGAGATCAACATTGACTAAGGTCATCCATAGTAAGAACGCAAACAAAAAAATATTTTCATCCACGAGAAATAAACGACGACAGAAATACAATTTGCTTCGTTCGATAAGAATACGCGCATGAAAATAAAATAAAATAAGAATATTCCAATGCTATGCCTAAAGGCAAAAAACCATAAAAAAATTTATGTTTATTTATGTGTACTGTGAGCCAAAATCTCGATGGAAAACCAAAAGAAACAGAAAATGTTGTATCGGCAAGAAATTAGAGTAAAGGTTCATTAAGTTCCTGTAATATAAGAAAATCTTAGTGACATGAAATCTTTTATAAGAAAATCTAATCGGCATACAATTTTATATAAGAAAACCTGACTTGATATTTTCTTTAAGAAAATCTCTCGCACCAGAAACTTTCTTTAAGAAAATCTCTCACGCATGAAATTTTGTATAAGAAAATCTCTCGCACATGAAATTTTCTATAAGAAAATATCTCGCACATTAAGTTTTCTATAAGAAAATTTCTCGCACATGAAACTTTCTATAAGAAAATTTCTCGTACGTGAAATTTTTATAAGAAAATTTTCTCATAGAAAATTTCTCGCACATGAAATTTTTTATAAGAAAATTTCCCGCACATGAAATTTTCTGTAAGGAAATTTCTCGCACATGAAATTTTGTATAAGAAAAATTCTCGCACATGAAATTTTTTATAAGAAAATTTCCCGCACATGAAATTTTCTATAAGAAAATTTCTCGCACATGAAATTTTCTATAAGAAAATTTCTCGCACATTTTCTATAAGAAAATTCCTCGCACATGAAATTTTCTACAAGAAAATTTCTCGCACATGAAATTTTTTTATAGAAAATTTCACGCACATAAAATTTTCTTTAAGAAAATCTCTCGCACATGAAATATTCTATAAGAAAATTTCTCGTACATTAAATGTTCTTCAATGTTCTTCAAATCTCTCGCACTTGAAATGTTCTACAAGAAAGTCTCTCGTACGTGAAATGTTCTATAAGAAAATCTCTCGCGGGCTTCATTTTCTATAAATACACCCCTCATACGTCAAAATGTTCTATAAGAAAATTCCTTGCGAGTCGAAATGTTCTATAAAAAAATCTGTCGCACCTGGAATTTTTCTGTAAAAAAATCTGTCGCACCAGAAATTTTTCTGCAAAAAACTCTCGTACATGAAATTTTTTATAAGAAAATCTATCGCACATGAAATTTTCTGTAAGAAAATTCCTCGCTCTTGAAATGTTCTACAAGAGAATCTCTCACACTTAAAATTTCTTTGCAAAAATCTCTCACACTTGAAATTTTCTGTGCGAAAAAATTGCGCACGTAAAATTTTCTGTAAGAAAAACGAAAGAAACGAGAAAATCTCCCTGACGTGAAATTTCCTATTTGACAAACTTCGGGATATGAAAATTTCTGCACAAAAACCTTTTATACGTGAAAATTGTTATGCAAAAATCGTCCGTGCATGAAAATTTCCATGTGAAAGTCTTTCTGACGTGAAAATTTCTGTACGAAAATCTTTCGCACGTAAAATTTTCTATACTTAAATCTTTCACATGTTAATACTTTCTATGCGAAAATTTCTCCAACTTAAAAATCTCACTGAAGCAAAGGTTTCTGTGTGAAAATTCCTTGGACGTACAATTTTCTATACGGAAATCTCTCGGACATGATATTTTCTATACGAAAATCTCGAGGAAATAAAATTTTCTATACGAAAATCTCTCGGACATTTCTATGACATTTTCTATAGGAAAATCTCTCGGACATGAAATTTTCTATACGAAAACTTCTCGGATATATAACATTTTCTATACGAAAATCTCGCGGACGTGAAATTTTCTCTATACAAAAATCTCACGAACTCTATTTTTATCAGCTGGTAGAAGCAGGCCTCTGTTTAGCTCTATAATAGACAAAATCATCAAAATTTATTTTTTACAGAACAAAAGTTGAGAAATATTACTCATTCTTAGCAATTGGCTATCCTCGTATCTCTCTTGAAAAGAACGAACTACGTAAATACGATCAAAGTCAATGTGCAAGTTGGTTGTTAACTTTGCTATTCTATTTTGAATGCTATTCAAAATTCGGTTTTTTAATTTCTAATCGAACTTTGGATAAAATTTTTTTTTATTTATAAATTAAATATACGTTTTTTTGTTTTTACTGCCTAGTATTGCAATTTCGCACACTTGTTTCATTCAGGGGCCACTTTAATGTGTTG